>JANAVB010013595.1:2107596-2220730 GCA_029216955.1 Iris pallida
GGTTTACCTATTGAGAGTCAATATCTTAATAAAACGAGCCTCCAAACGTTCCGACGCCGATTTCCTCCGGTCCAAAGCCTCCGATTCCTTGCTAGCAAGTCTCCAACAAGTTCCTCTCCTCCCAAGGATCGCAACGTACTTCATTTGGTCTGATTTGGATGAGTATTGAGGAAAAGAAGCTATTGGAAGGGAATAGAAATTTTTAGGGTTTTGAGAAAGCTTGACGGCTACTATACTGTAACACATATAGGAGGGCTACTGTTGTGGCCGGCCAGGGGTGCTGTTAGGGTTAGGTTAGGGTTTAGGATGGGCCACAATACAACTAAAGTCCAAAAGGAGCCCATTAGCAAAAAGGCCAAAAAGCTATATATTAAATAGCCTAAAAATAACTTAAATTGTTTCCTAATTAGGACTAAGCACTAACTTAAGTTATAATTAGCTAATTAAGTCTCTAATCACATGGTTAGTCTTCTAATCAAGGTTAACTAAGGTTAAACCATCTGCTGATACCAAGGGCACCAATCAAAAACTACAACACCAATCAAATTAATAATAAAATAGTCAAAAATTCAAAATATCACACAATTACTAAAATACCCAAAATCTGAAAAAGTGGTAGTGACAAATCTACCCTCATTAAAATAATTTTGTCATCGAAATTAAAGATAAAACTGAACAGATGAGAAGGATATAAAAATCATACCTCAAGACTGAAAAAGATAAGGGTATTGCTCGCGCATCTCATCCACCCTCTCCCAGGTAGACTTACCTGGAGAGTGATTCCTCCATGTAACACGAACCAAGGGTATCGTCTGGTTCCTCAGCACCTTCTTTCGTCGATCCAGAATCTCTACCGGCTATTCTGGATAACTAAGAGTAGGGCCCACCTCGATCTCGGAATGATCCAGTACATGGCTGGGATCTACCACATATCGTCTTAACTGCGACACATGAAATATGTTGTGTACTCCATCTGATGCAGGGGGCAAGTCCAGTCTGTATGACACGTCACTGACTCTTTCACTGATAACGAAAGGTCCGATGAAGCACGTGCTAAGCTTTTCACCTCCACCAAAGCGAATAGTACATCGTGTCGGAGATATCCTCAGGAACACCAGATCTCCAACCTAGCATAAACATGGTCTCCAACTTAACTATAATAATTACATGATCAAATAAAATCATAAAACAACAAAATCCTAATCCTAAGTCTAAGCTGTACCTCAAACTCCAAAGGTCTCCGGTGGCTATCCGCCCAATGTTGCTGTCTGTCCTGTGCCACACGAAGTCGATCTTTGATGAGCTTCACCTTCTCGGCTGCGTCCACAACCATCTTAGGTCCCAATAAAGCTCGCTCTCCAACATCATCCCAAGACAAGGGAGTACGACATCTACGCCCGTACAATGCCTTGAATGGTGACATCTTAATACTGGCCTGGAAACTGTTGTTGTATGCAAACTCCACCAAGTGCAAATAATCCTCCCAGGAACCTCCAAAATCTATGACACAAGTCCGTAGCATATCCTCGATTGTCTGAATAGTCCTTTCTGACTGTCCGTCCATCTGCGGGTGGTATGTAATACTAAACTTGAGTTGAGTGCCCAAACTAGTATGCAGACTCCGCTAGAAATAGGAAGTAAAGCGACTATCTTGATCCGAGTCAAAGCTTACCGGAACTCCATAAAGTCTGACAATCTGATGCATATACATCTCTGTTAGCTTCTTCGTAGAAAACCCACTTTAAATGGAAAGAAATGGGATGATTTGGTCAACCTGTCTACTATGACCCAAATTGCATCTTTTTCTTTCGGTGTACGTGGCAATCCTGAAACAAAGTCCATCTAATATGCTCCTACTTCCACTCCAGAATAGGCAAGGGCTGTAACAGTCCTCCTAGCTTCTGTCTCTCTGCCTTTACCTGCTGACAGATCAAACATCTGGCTACGAAGCATGCTACCTCCCGCTTCATCCCATCCCACCATACATGCTCCGTTAGATCCCTATATATCTTATTGGCACCTAGATGTATAGAGTACTGAGAACGGTAGGCCTCCTGCATAACCTGCTCCTGAAGGTCTTTACTAGGTACACACAGTCTGGAATCGTGCCTCAATATGCCATCCTCTGTAATGAAAAACTCATCCGCCAGTCCTGCTTGAACCTGCTCTCGAATACACCGCAGAACAACATCGTCGAACTGAGTCGACTTAATCCTCTCCATCAGGTCCGACTGAATCTACAGTCCCGATATTTACATCTTAACTCCCGACACTATCACCTCGATATCCAGGCTCTCGAGATATGCTAACAAATGACGGTCTATCGTCAAACACATAGCGACCAGATACCTATGCAAGGCATCAGCAACCACGTTGGCCTTTCCTGGATGATACTGCAACGAAATATCGAAGTCCTTTATCAACTCCAACAATATCATGTGCCTCATATGGAGCTCCTTCAGTGTTAACACATACTTCAAGCTCTTGTGGTCTATGAAGATCTTCACACGCTCTCCGTATAGATAGTACTTCCACAACTTAAGAGCAAAGATAACTGCCGCCAACTCCAAGTCATGGGTAGGGTAGTTCTTCTTATACGGACGTAATTGCCTGGATGCATAGGCAATCACCTTCCCATGCTGCTGCAAGACACAACCCAGACCCTTTCCAGAGGAATCATTGTAGATAGTGAATCTGCCTAATCCTGATGGTAATGTCAGAATCAGGGTTATCGTCAGCCGCTTCTTCAACTCATCAAAAGCGACCTGACACTCCTTTGACCAGATAAACTCTGCGTCCTTCCGGGTCAGCCTAGTCAATGGCTCTGCAACTTGGAAGAAATCCTGAACAAACCTCCTGTAGTAGCCTGCCAATCCCAGGAAACTTCAGATCTCTATAATTGAACTCGGAGCGATCCATGCCTCAACTGCTCTGATCTTCTTCGGGTCGACTGAGATCCCATTCCTGGTCACAACATGACCTAGGAAATTAACTCGATCCAGGAAGAACTCACACTTCGAAAGCTTGCCATAAAGCTCCTCCTTCCTAAGAGTCTCTAGAACCACTCTCAAGTGCTCCTAATGCTCCTCTGGGGTCTTTGAGTACACCAAGATGTCGTCGATGAACACCACCACAAACTTGTCCAAGTACTGGTAGAACACCTTGTTCATCAGGTTTATGAACACTGCCGGGGCATTAGTTAACCCAAACAGCATCACCATAAACTCAAGCTGGCCATACCGTGTCCTGAATGCTATCTTCGAAATGTCTTCCTTCTTTACCTTCACTTGATGGTAACGTGACCTCAGATCAATTTTGGAAAATACCCTCACTCTGTTCAACTGATGGAACAGAATCCTCGGCAGCGGGTACTTGTTCTTGATCGTGAGGCTGTTGAGAGCCCTGTAGTCGATATACATCCGTACCGACCCATCTTTCTTTGGCACAAAGAGTACCAGTGCACCCCACGGTGAAGAACTCGATCGAATGAAACCTTTGTCCTGTAACTCATCCACCTGCTTCTTCAACTCCACTAGCTTGCTGTTGTTTACTCTATAGATGTGCTAAGATATTGACTCTGGGCCGGATACCAAATCTATAGAGAACTCCGCATCTCTGTCCGAAGATACCCCTGGCAACTCCTTCAAAAATACATTCATGAACTTAGCTATCAATGGATGTGGCACACTCTGCTCCTCTAATGAAACTCCACAGAAAACTCTGCTGCTCTGCTCTGCCTCTCGTCTAGTGAACTCGAACTCTGGCTCTCCTGGCACTCTGAAAAGAACTCTACCACCACGACAATCTATACTGGCATGGTGCCTACTCCACCAATCTATTTCGAGTACAATATCGTAGTTCGGTAATAGAATTACGAGCAGACTTACATCCAGTTCTTGGCCTTCCAAAACCACTCTCCGATCATTATAAATATCACGGATGAAGATGATACCACCCCCAGTCGTGATCTTGCAAGTCTTAGACAACGATTCAGAAGAAAGATGGTGTCTAATAACAAATAATAAAGACACAAAGCTATGGGAAGCCCCCAAATCAAATAAAACAAATACGGGAAAATAGTCGAGAAGAATAGAACCTGCAATCAGATCTCCTACTGCCTCTGTATCCTCGAATGACATGGTGAAAGCTCGCCCCTGCTGACCTCCTCGGGCCTACGGCTGGTGCTGAATAAAATTCTGCTGCTGAGTCTGCAATGGTCCCTTCTGCTGTCCTGCCAGATCCTTGGCTCCTGCTTCCTGAGCTGTACGTCCCGAAGACAAGGGACAGTCCCTTAGCTAGTGTTTCATTGATCCACAAAGTAGGCACTTGCCTAGCCTCTTCCTATAGTCGCCCATGCCCTGACTTCTTGTATAAGGTGCAACTGATGGCTTGCTGCTATCTAGGTGCCTGTTGTATCTGCCTCTGCTGAAAATGTGCACGACCCTGACTCTGGAACTGCTGCTGTTGGAACGGCTGCTGCTAAAAATGGGGCCTCTTGGCCGGACCTCCACTACCACCGGCTCCATGGGTATCACGACCTCTCTTCAACTTCAGTTCAAGGTCGTCCTCCGTTGCCTTAGCGCTTGACAGAATATCCTTAAAGGTAGCATCTCTGTCACTCTTGGTCAAGGACTTGACTTCCTTGACCAAGCCCTTCCTTAACCTCCTAGCCTTCGCCGTCTCGCTAAGGCCCTCAACGAATCTGCCCAGGCGGCAGAACTCTCTGGCATACTCTTCTACTGTATGGTTCCCATGAACTAGGTTCTCGAACTGCATCTCCAAGGCGCTAAGTGCTGTATCGAGAATTTTTTTCCTTGAAGAACTTCTTGAAAGCTTCCTATGTTTACCCCTATGTACCAACTCTGGGGTCGATTTGGTACCATGTGTGGGCAAGGTCCTGCATCTGGCTGCCTGCTGCCTCTATCTGAATACTAGCTGGTATCAGCACGAGGTAAAAGATCTCATCTATTTGCTCGGTCCAGTCGTCGGCATATAGGATACCCTCAATACCCTTGAAGTCTCACGGCCGTATATTCTAAAAGTCCTGAATGCCCGGAGTCCTCGGCTGGTACTGCTATATCTGCCCTCCTTGGGGCTGAGCAGTCACCTTCTCTACTACTACCATGGCCAGCTGATGGGTATTGTCAATGCCCTGCCTCATATCTTCCGACTGACATTGCTGAGCCTCCATCATCTGCTGAAAGAAGGCAAAGAACTATGCCATGTCAACTGTCCCCTGAGGTGGTGGCGTTAGCATCTCCTGAATCCACAGGATAGTCCTCAGAACAAGTAGAGGAACACCCCCAAAAGCAGCAGACGCTCCCACATAAGCAAGAACGAGAGGTGCTGTGGTCCCAACATCTGCCTGGATTGGACGAGAAGTGGCAGACCTCTCAGTGGTGTCTGCTGTTGCGGAGCGATGAAATCGTGTCTGCACCATCCTAGAGACAGATCAAACAAGAATCAATTACTGAGAAAAAAGCGATATAATCAAAGGAGGACAATTTATTTCAAATGAAGTAAATTATGGGCACACACAAAAAAGAAGAAGAAAATACTGTCTTTTCTTTATTGGCGCAAGGCACCACAAATCGAGTACGCCTGAAAGATCCTGCGCTGAGGATCCCCAAGTATAAAAAAGAATTCTGGGGAATAGGACGATGGAGATCAAGTGGCAGTTGCTCCTTTACTCCGTTGACACTCCGATTACAATAGTGGAAGAAAACCTAAGAAAATTGCTAACTCTCGGCTCAATGGCAAAAAGTGCAGCAATTTGGCTTTTGAAAATGCCCTCCGTTCTATGTTTTGAAGATGGATGAGGCCCCTTTTTATAGTCATTCTTGAGCTGGAATGATGTTATGCGCCCACATGAGGAAAATATACTGGTTTTCATGTGGGTGCATAGTCCTGTCTTGGGCGCATAGGGTGTAGGCGAATGCAGGCTGCGAGATCGTGGGTTGGTCGTGGAGTTGACGTGGCCGCATACTTCGGTACACGACTGCTCGTGGAGACTGACGTGGCCATACGATTCGGTACATGTTTTGATCATGGCTTTGACTGAGTCAGGCTTGGACGCATAGCCATGTCTCAGGCTATGCGCCCTCCTTTTGGGGGAGCTAGTCTTGGGCGCATGGAACTTCACTGACTAGACGCATAGAGCTTCACTGGCTGGGCGCATAGAGCTTCACTAGCTGGGCACATAGAGTTTCACTGGCTGGGTGCATAGAGTTCCACTGGCTTGGGCGCATAAGGCTTTATTGCTAAAAAAATTTCATGTTTCTACAAGACCCCCTTCAAAGTTTTTGATACTTGAACGAGTTCGAAATACTTTGAAAGAAGCATGGACCGTCTTCTCGTGTTGCAATGTGCGCATAGCACAGCTCTCTCTTTGGGCACATAGTGTTTGGCCAGCCTGTCATAGATACGACTATTGATATCTTCCTTGAAATCTGAACTAACAGATTCATCGGGGAAGAATTTAAAGAGGTCCATCCTTCATACGTTGTCTACGTCAGCAAGTGGCAGTCGCATAGTATGCAAGAGACTAGATCTTCACGTGGGCGCATAGGCCATTGTGGGCGCATACTGCACAATGGGCGCATAGACGCATAAAGATAGTGGGCGTATAGGAAGTGGCCTGTGCCTATAAATAGGCTCTGAAGGAGAGAGAAAGCTCATTATTCTCCTCTCTTAGAATTTTTTAGAAACTCTTCATCTTCTTTCTTTGAGAACCATGTCTTCCAAGGTCGCCAAGAGATCCGCGAAGGACAAGGGGGCTGCACCGAGTGGATCTCCTCCTACGGCAATATCTTCACCAGTCCAGGACCCGATTCTGGGTGAGGACATGCCTCAAAAAATAAGGTCTTGAGCATTAATTTGCGACGCTCAGACTTTTCTTCTGCCTAGGCGCATGCGCTAAGGCAACATACTTCTGTGAGCATCATTATGCTCCCACAAAAGTCATGTGCCAACACTGTGGTGTGCTATGCGCCCACATGTTGCCATGTTATGCGTGCACGTACTGTTCGTATGTTATGCGCCCACTTGTTTGTTTTGGGCGCATATCTTTTTGGGCGCATAAGAGTATTTCAGCACTTGGCTTTTTCTGCAGATTTCTGAGTCTGACTTTCTTTTCTGTCCCTTTTTATATTTTGTAGGGATCTAGCTAACAAATTTTTTCGAACCGGTATCGGCGACTTTGGGCATGGTGAAGATGCAACACTTGACACTCACATCAGAGAGCTCAGGACTCTTCGTGTTTTTGGAAGGATTTTTCTCAGATGATAGGAAGAATATATCGGAGAGTCGAACGGTAGTTGGGCGTCATCTTGAAAGTTTTGTTTTCACGGTTCTTCAAGTAGGCAAAAGCAACACTAGAGATGTTGTTTTGAAGGTATGGCCTCTTGGAGGAATGAGCCTAGGACGTCCGCAATATGGAGGAGAAAAAAATCACCATTTGTAGATATTTTTAGCATGCTATATTTGTCCTCTACCGTATAGCTTCTCGAAGGTTCAACAGCCTTGTTTGCTTCTCAGCAGTAAAATAAGACTTTTTCGAAGGCCACAAAACTGCTTTTTGACGAAAGCGTAGTGCTTCCAAACTGACCAAACTATGTGTTGCTGGTGAGTAGCGGATTTTTCCTTCTTTTGGACATCAATGTAATCCTCTACTTCTTGCCCAGATGAAGAGATGACGAACTTTTTGTTTTGCACATGAGATGTAGTCCTGTGAATGTAACTGATTTTGAAACAAGAAATAGAATACATTCACTCTATTTTTTCTTGCTTGTGGTATCTGTGGTGCTTGTATTAGAGAACTTAATATATCATTTGTGTAGAGGGTATCCCACTGGGGGACCCCCCTTTTTTTTGTTTGGACCTATTACGGCTTTGTGCATCTGGGGATGTGAGCAAATGGATTGGAATGATACTTTCGTGGACCTATTACCCTTTTGTACACCGGTGGTACGGGTAATAGATTTGAAACAAAACCTAACAGAGGTAATATGGCCGTGACAGGTTTTGTTGTCTTGACACTGTGTCTTTTATCCTGGGTTGGCTATAGGTGTCGAGTCGAAAGATTATTGGTATCAGAGGTAATGTGGATGTGACATATGATAATCAGGAGTGGTTTTTGGTGGAATGGATTTTCTTGTCAAGTTCGGCTTCTTGTCAGGTATCCCTTCCTGGAGTGGAAGAAACTTTCCAAGCCTCCTCTCCGACGACTTCTACTGAGGATGACGAGATGGCCCAGGAAGTCATCAAAGCTTTCTACTCTGTACTGAAAGTGAAGCTTCCTGGAGTCTTAAATCGGAATGCTGCCTTCATCCCTGTGAAGGCTGTTGCCGAATGCCAAGTGGTGGCCCTTGAGAGCATTGCCGGTTATGAAGAGCAGGCCAATACTCCGAGGAAGGTTCTGAATGACCTGGAGGGTCAGGTGGCCAGGTTCTGGGATGCCAAACAGCGGAGCCCGATGTCGCTATTCGGCGCAGAGGATAAGGCTTTGATGACGGCTTTTGCGGAGGAGAAGGCTAGTTTCCAGGTAAGGAAGGCCGCCCTTGTTCGGGAGATCGACGAATTGGCTGACCAGTATGGTCAGTTCAACACTGCAAGTGCGGCGCGTGCCACCTCGAAGAACAGACTGGCTGCACAGATCACCGAAAGGTATAATCACATCGTGCAGATCCAGAACAAGATTGCCCAGCTAGAAGCCGACTAGAGGACGGCAACATCTGAACAGAAAGATTATCTGTCTCAAGCTGCCATGACTGCCACCACTTCTGCCCATTTAGAAAAACAGCTGACGAAGTTGGAGGGAGTGCATCTGAGTCTGATCCTTTTCAAGGATGAAGCTGCTCGTCAAGAAGAGGCTCGTTGTTGAGCTACCACGAAGTCTGAAGCCGAAATCGAGGCTCTAAAGGACAACATCAATCGCTCATGTATCCCTTAGATTTTTGTAACTTTTTCTAGCCGTCACGGCTCTTGTACCTTTTTTTCCGTCTCTTGATAGACGTTAAGTACAAAATAAAAAATCTTTTCAAAGTGAATGTAGTTTTTGCGAAATATCAGAACTAGAGGTAATGTGGACGTAACAAGGATATTTCTGGTGGGTATTTCGCTAGGGAATTTTGATGTGGACTTATTATCCGTTTTATATTCAAGTTTATTCGAATATAGATAATAAGTTGAATGAAGCTGCTAGTAGAGGTAATATGGAATTAATAGCAGAGGATGTTCTATATCTGACCAGAGGTAATATGGACATGGAAAGATATATAACATTAGGTGGGAGTGGATAGTTCAGAGGTGATATGCACGTGATTATCCTTGATGAATGCTTTGCTCAGAGGTTATGTGGACATGGCAAAACATTTAATCATTCCACTGGGGAAATAATTATCGAAAAACAATTTAGAGGTAATAGGGACGTGACTTATTTTCGTCAAACCGAGTTTGGACAGAGTCAAAAATGGGAATAATTCTACTGGGGAAATTTTTTAGAAGACCTATTATCCAGGGCGTATTCAAGACTCTTGAAATATGAATAATAGTTAGATAATTTTTTGGATCATATAAACATCGTACTGTACATTTACATGACTAAACATATGTAAACAAAAAAAGGTTACACATAGTATTTCTTCAGGAACTTGCCATTGATAGGCATCATGAGCAAGTCACCATCGGGCTTGGTTAGTCGGTACGCACTGTTAGAATACACTGATTCTATGATGAAAGGACCTTCCCATTTAGGCTAGAATTTTCTTTTTGTTTTGTACGTCACGACCATTGGTCTTCTCACTGCTAAGACCAGATCGCCGACTTGGAAGATACTTTCCTTCACTTTTTTATTGAAGGCTCTGGAAAGGCGTGCTTGGTATAGCTCAATGTGCTGCTGAGCTAACAAGCGTTTTTCGTCTAGCTCTTCGAGCTCCTGGAGTCACAGACGGTAGCTTTCTTCGGTAGTCAACTCGCTGGCTAAGGCTACTCGAAGAGAAGGAATATGGATTTCTAGGGGAAGAACTGCTTCGCTCCCATAAACCAGAGAGAATGACGTACTGCCTGTTGGAGTTCGGACCGTTGTACGATAGGCCCATAGACATTCACCGAGCTTCTCATTCCAATCGTGCTTGTTTGAAGACATGAACTTCTTGAAAAGTTTTATAATGATTTTATTGAAGGCTTCTACTAGGCCGTTAGTCGCTGGATTGTAGGCAGTAGAGGCTACGTTCTGGATTCGATTCCTATCGCAGAACCTATAGAATGTATGGCTTGCGAACTGTGGACCATTATCATGGATGATCCTGCGAGGTAGGCAGAAGCGGTAGATGACGTGATGTTTGATGAAACTGATTACGTTTGACGCATTCACTTCGATGAGCGGTATAGCTTCTGCCCATTTAGAGAAGTAATCAGTTATGGCGAGGATGAATAACCAATGTCCTTTTGAGGATGGCGGGCTGATTGGTCCTATGATGTCCATGCCCCAGGCTTCAAATGGTCAAGATGCTGCCGTCGGTTGTAGAAACTCCGAAGGTTGATGAATGAAATCGGTGTAGAACTGACAAGCTCTACACTTCTTTGCATATTAAACGACATCTGCTATCATTGTGGGCTAGTAATAGCCCATTCGTTTGAGACGATCTTGTAATTTGGGGCCTGGTTGATGTGTACCACAAACTCCATCGTGAGCCTCCCGGAGTGCACTTTTGGCTTTTGTGTCTGATAAGCATCGTAACAGTAATGTAGAAGCATGGAAAAGAACAAGAAAAGCCCATGATCCATCAGAAATTCATGTGGTTCAAAACTCCTTCAGAGCCTCATGCGGCTCGAATAGCACCATGCGGCTCAGGAAGGAGCCACGTGGCCCTAAGCAGTTCGCCTCTACAGCTGGCCATAAAACAAGTGCCTCATTAAATGCCCTGACGGTAGCTCTGACAGAAAGGCAAAGTGACAACTCTGACATAAAGCTGAAATGATAGCTCTGACATGATGGCGTGCTCCTAGGGAAAAGAAGAAAATCTTTCATATAGCTGGCATGATCCGCCAAGTCCCAAAGCTCCCTATGCGGCTGCCATCTTCATGCGGCCGTCCTCTTCATGCGGCTGCTACCCCTATACGGCTGCCCTCTTCATGCGGCTGCCATCTTCATGTGTCCGCCCTCTTTATGCGACTGTCTCCTTCATACGGCTGCCTCCTTCATGCGGATGTCTCCTTCATGTGGCTGCCTTCTTCATGCGGCTGTCTCCTTCATGCGGCTGCTCCCTTCATACGGCTAGGATCGTGGAGGCCACCCGTATGCGGTTCACTTAGAGACCACACTCATACGGCTTTGTCAGGATATCCCACTCATGATAGTTGAGATACGTGGCGGTCCTCACGACAGTTGAGACACGTGGCGGTCTTATCCCCTCGGAGTTATGGCTGCTAACAAATCATAACAACCCAGATTTGTTACAATCATCATAATTACCCGGATCAAATCATATTTATTGTAATTAAGCAGATTGAACACGTGGCGGGAGATTCGAGCCTGTCATGACAAAACATGAAGATTCGTGGCAATCAGCATTAGTTGCCCATATAGATTTGGTGCAATAAAAAATTAACTGCCCAGATGTGATGCAATAAAGGTTAATGGTCCAGATTATTTGCCTCCGACTTTTCAAGGGGCAATCATTGCAAACCCTAATAATTACACCCCACTCCTATAAATAGCAAGATGCCATTCCTTTGTAAAAGATATTCTCTCCACCCGGCTGGACACACAGAGAGACAAAGGCACGCCCAGAAGAGTCTTCCCATCCCGAGAGCATTTCTTCATCAGAGCCAAGGCTACGTTCGATCGTCCAAGGAGTAAGACAGAGCTGTCGTCGCTTTTCTGAGCCTCTATCGTTACCCCCCAGAATCAAAAATAAACAATCATACTTAGATTGTTGTACCTAGGTTTTCATTCCTAGGCTTTCTTTGTGCGAGCGAGTTTGTATTGTGAGTCTAAGTTCAGTCCTCCTATAAAATTGTTCTGCACTTTTACAATCAATAGAAAACACGATGGCGACTCTCCTGGGGACTAACTTCTCCACGGCTGAGGAGTTGGTGATGCAATCGGACGCAGCCAAACTTGGCTCCACTCAACAAATGCTGGTCGCCCGGTTCGACCAGCAGGCGTTTGAAGAAATGCTCTCCGACGGGAGTGCTGGCTCGGTCCAGCGGCGAGCCGGTACGAAGACGACGGCCCTCAAGGAGTGGAGACCCAAATCATTCGCTCCTTCCCAAGCTCTCGAAGAAGTACTATCCGTTGCCCGAGACAGCGGAGAAGTCTCGCTTGCGGCCCCACTTCAGACCATAGAGGACTCTGCTGTCCCCAAGTCTGACAGAAGAAAACACTATGATGCTGGACTTGCAGGGGAAAAGAGGAACTCTATGCGGTCCGAGTCGCATAAGGGCGCCAGCCGTATGGAGAAGGCTCATGCGGTCGCAACCGCCAGCCACATGGAGAAGACTCCTACGGCCACAGAAGTCAACCGCATGCAGAAAGCCCATGCAGCCAAAACTGCCAGTCGCATGCAGGCAACCGGCGCGTTCATGACTTCCAGCCGCATCCTGAAAGTTCATGCGGCCACCACTTCTAGCCGCATACAGAAGGGTCATACGAACGTACATACCAGCCGCATGCAGACAGCCTGCACGGCCGCCAAACCCAGCTGCATACCATCTGCTCCATGCGGCTCACGATTAGTCTTCGACCGCCTCTCAGGCGATCCTGACCCCAGGTGCTCTCACTTGCCAGTCTCTATGAACTCTTCCTACTATGTACTCTCAGGTGCCAGAAGGAAGAAGTCTCGGACAGCACGGGCTCGTCGAGCCCAGACAACTGTCCCAACTTCTGACTATCAGGGCGTCTCGCTGACTATTACGCGGGCCACTGATGGGAAGTTGTATAAAACTATTTGTGTCCAGCCCCCTGCGACCAACGAACGGGATAGTTATCAAGAATCTCCCAATAATGATCAGGGCGAGTACTCGTACTACCCCCACATCAGGAAGAAGGCAGGATGCCAACACGCACATGTGCTCAGAACTCCTAGGCCCACAAAATGGGTGACTTGCGCAACGTGATTCTTCACAAACGCAAGGAAAGAGATGAATATTTGGTGTGCAGAGAGTCCTGTCAGGGACATCAATGCACCCAAGTCATTGTCAACTGCTGCAGCAACAAGACGGCAGTACAAGAAGACCGATGGTCCATCTTTCAACGACTGCAGCACCCAAGTTCAGAGGATGAGGCACTCCTCGTCGCCTCCTGCAATTCTGCTCTGATGGTTTCTGGAAGTGGGAGAGAGAAGAAAACAAATGTCTCCAATCCAAAAATTTCAACCGGCGTAACCAAGAAACTCTCTTCTAAGCGGTTGTCTACTACCGTTACAGGAAGAGTTTACCAAGGTACCCACTCAAAGACGAAATCTGCCACACTTGGAGATTCGTCGTCCACATCTCTGGGAGGCACCGGAGCCGGGGATAGCATTCCTTCGAACATCCACGATAATCCGGTATTCCAAGAAGACAATCCAGATGCAGCAGGTTCCGTTGTCCTCGAAGACGTCCATAACTTTCAAGATGAGGAAAGCTCTGAAGCGGGGGGTACCGCTCTTTCTGAGTCTGAACCAGAGGAGAACATCCCCACATACCCTGACAACTTCTCTGTACAAGGGTATGACTCAGAGGGCACATCCTCCATCGTTTCTTCCATATCTCCTCAGGTGAGGACGGTGTTCATGACAGACAGCAACCAAGAGGGTCCCAGTGATCGCCAACGCATCGACACTCTAGAGGCCATACTGTATGCCTTGGTCAAGTCCGTAGACGAGATCAAAACGGTCCTTCCAACTCTGCAAGGAAGGACGCCTGGCCAAACAAGCTTGGGTCCCATGGTCAATGCGAATTGGAACTCAGCTGCACCAAATCCTGGTGATAATCCTCCTGAAATATCGGCCCCTACTGCTGCAGACGAGGCCAGGAAGGCAAGAAGAGAGGTCCAGGAGCTCCGGGCCATGTTCCACGTCACTATAAATCATTCCACATCAATCCATATAATGGAAAGACATCTGCAAGCAGGTACATCACCTACTTCAAAGTCACAACCGACCATCTGCTTCATGATGATGCCATCCTTACGCGGTTGTTCATTGGAGCCTTGGAAGGAGTCGTCTTCGACTGGTACCGTAACTTGCCGGACAATTGCATCCACTCCTTCACCGACTTCAAACGCATGTTACTGGAGAGGTTCTACGAAGTAGGACAAGACGTGACAATGTCCACCCTCATGGACATTGTCCAGGGAGAAAAGGAGCTGACAAGGAACTATATCGAGCGGTTTCGCCAAACCGCGATGAAGTTGCCTTCCGGTAACCCGGATTCCTCCTTAATTGAAATTTGCCAAAAGAGGCTGCTTTCCACGATCAGCCTCTGGATGGGCGAAAGTCAGTTTAAGGATTGGAAGACGTTTATCATTAGTGCCACTAGCGCAGAAGACAAGTTGAAGAAAGCTCGCCAATTGGGATTGTATGTCTCGGAAGGAGAGGACAAGAGCAAACGCTCTAACACCAACAATAACAATGGTGGTAATCCCTCCAACAATCGAGACAACAAGGGCAAACATGCTATGGTGGCCGACACAGCTCCAAAGCCTGAACCGAAGCCAGTAGAGAAGCAGTGGCCTCAGATGACCTATTCCTTCGAGGACGGCCATGTCAAGCCCATCTTGGACATGCTCATACAAGGAGGTCGAATTCAGCTCCCTTCTCCAAGGCGTGAACCTCGACCTGCAGAAATGAAGAACCCCAAGTACTGCCACTACCATCGCTATGTCTACCATGCTACACATAACTGCTACCAACTGAAGCGATACATCCAGCATCTCATCGATTCTAAGGCCCTGGCCGTTGATTTCGAAGAGGTGACCGTAGCAGCCAACATGGTGTCAGTATAATTTGACAACTTTTCTCCGACAAAGACTCAAGATGGAGTAGTACCCGTCCCCAGAGCAAGATGGAGGTCGCTAACCTTCCACCTCTCTGAGACCAGGCTGCTGGTCTAGTGCCCCTTACCACATCACGGGAGGAGATCATGTGGGTCCATCTGGACTTGGTACCTGAGGTGACTCAGTCCATACCTCCCTCCACCAGCAAGAAGAAGAATAGAAAAGTCAAATCATGTCGCACAATCTCGACAGAGGTCAAAAAAGCTAATGCTGTTGTTACCCGCTCCGACGCGCAAACCCAACCTCCACCGGGTAACTCGGCTGAAGACCATTAGTCGACAGCTGCTGATGCTCTAGGACCTTCGCAGCCTTCGATGACCGACAAGCCTAGGCCGAAGAATACTCGCTTCGACAAACCGCTCCGAAGAGAGACGCCTTATGGGCTGGAGAGGCCATACAACTTTGACATCTTGGCCCAATTGGCCAACATACCGGCCAAATTGTCACTATACGAACTCCTGAGACTCTCTAAGGACGTTCGCGTCGCACTAAACGAGGTACTCCAGAATGCCGACGCATATCTGGCTCAATCTAATCTCACTGGGGAAAGCTCGCCTGCAGATCTCCAGGATAGCGCTTGCACAGGCACAATGCCCAACATCGCCTTTACTATGCAGGATATGCTTATCAAGACCAACCTGCACGATCGCCCTATGTATTACACTCGGTACATTAGCGATATCAAGGTAGATCGGATGCATATTGATCCCGGTTCTTCCATAAGCATCATCCCGAAGAGCCTACTACATCATCTGTGCATCCCAATGCATCGCCTGACGCCAACAAGCACCGCCATCAGCGATTTCAATTTAGGTAGAAGCTATCCGATCGGGAAGATTTGCTTGAAGTGCCAAATCGGCAACGTTTAGTCAGAAGTGACCTATTATGTCATAGATGCGGATACTTCCTATAATATTCTCCTGGGGCATCCTTGGATACACGATTACATGATCGTTCCCTCCACACTGTACCAGTGCTTCAAGTACATCGACAAGCACGGCTTCGTAAGGACTGAATTTGTCGACATCGATCCCTTTAAAGTGGTCGAATCCTACTACTCAGATTCATGCTTGTACGAGAAGTCGAAAAAGCATATTGCCGAAGGAGATACTCAAGCTCAAACTGAGACAACAACTACATCAGAAGAACCTCTAACGATCCACCTCCAAGCCCGCAAACCTGGCATAACTGCGCCGCTTACAGAGACTCTGCGTAAGGACGCAATTAGCCTCTCTGTACAGGAGGAACAAATGATAATCCGACTGCCAAGGTCTGGCCAAGTGCCAAGACCCACGACAGAGCCACTATCAATCAGGCTGCCTAAAGCTAGCCAGCAACAAATAGAGAAGCTCAATCCCTCTGTCAAGCCGATGACAATTCGTCTTCCTAGAATGAATCGGCAGCCGAGCACTAAGCCAGGGACTGCTGGCCAGCCAACAACTCCCTGTCTAGCACCAAGCACCAAACTGGGGGTGGCTAGTACGCCAATGACTCTATGTTCTGCTCCACCCATAGAGCCCATGATGATTAAGCTGCCTATGTCATCCTCTCAGTCTTCATTTACACAGGGGGTAGCTGAAGAAGAGTCAGAACTGGCCAAGTATGTGGCTGCTTACACTGATGTGCCATCCGTAGATGATGTAATCCTACTGGAAAAAATACCTTACTTCATCAATAAAGGGCTATCTTTGAATTTTCTTGAGCTTAATAAGCTTTGTACAATGCATGCTATGGAACACGGTATATGCACTCGCCTGCACACACAGGTAACCAATGTCTACACCGCAAACCAACTTACTCCAGTGGAAGACGCTTATCGCATAATCGAGGGAGCAGATCATCCAATCATCTTCGTCCGGAAGAATGACCCACAACCCTTTAGGGTAGAAGAAGTTGATCTCGAACCCGACATCGGGAGATTGCCCCTTTATCTGTATAGTTTTCAATCCAAGTACCTCATGCAAAAACAAGGGTATGATCTAGAAACTACACCAGGCTTAAACTACGACACTGGACGACGGTTACCCTTACAATTGTCGGTCCCGGCTGGGAAACCACAAGATTACTACAACAAGACCAGGTGTGGGCTAGGTTATGTTACACCAGCAACGACCCCTGAAAGCTCAGACGAGGAATGCGATTGGCATTCACACTCAACCGGATCACCCACTTCCGATTTGGATGTCAGCATTGGGGACATGCTCATGCAAGCCTGGTCCATCAATATGGCATTTGCCGACGCCTACGAAAAAGATAAAAAAATTCCTGAAATTCTTGAGTTAGAGCCGTGGGCACAAAAACTAGATGCACAATGGGAGAAATGGTTCGAACAAAGAGATCCTCCCACCGAAGATGAGGTCGTGCAAGTCGATCTCGGTGATGAGTCTTCTCCAAAGCCCATCTTCGTCAACAAGAATCTGACAGACGAAGAGCGAGAATCACTACTAAAACTCGTTAGAGAATACATCGACGTGCTCGCTTGGAGCTATGAAGATATGCCAGGACTAAACCTCGATGTTACACTTCACAAACTCAACATTCGTCCGAACGCGAAACCAGTCAAGTAACAGCAATGACGGTTCCGTCCCAACGTCATGAATACCATTGAAGCTGAGGTCAACAAACTGATAGCCAGCGGCTTCATCCGTGAGGAACAGCATCCAGACTGGGTCGCCAACATAGTGCCAGTCCTCAAGAAGAGTGGAAAGATTCGAATCTGTATCGACTTTCGCAATCTGAATGAGGCGTGTCCTAAGGATGAATTCCCCCTCCCTATCATAGACATCATGATTGACAATACCTGCGACTTTGAGCGTATGTCATTTATGGATGGTTTCTCAGGGTACAACCTAATCAGGATGTTCCATGATGACGAAAAGCATACATCATTCCAAACACCGATTGGCACGTACTGCTACACAGTCATGCCTTTCAGTTTAAAGAATGCTGACGCCACCTATCAAAGAGCTATGAGCATCATCTTTAGAGACCACCTACACAAGACAGTGTAATGCTATGTCGACGACATCACCGTCAAAAGTCGCTCTAAGGAAGATCATTTGCATGATCTGAGGACAGTGTTCGACCTGATGCGAGCACACAATTTGAAAATAAATCCCACAAAATCCTTCTTGGGCGTATCCAGCAGGAAGTTCTTGGGTTTCATCATTACCTCCTAGGGTATCCACGTAGACCCTGAGAAGACGAAGGCAATCATGGAGATGGGTCCCCCAAAAAATCTCTGTGAACTCCGAGGCCTTCAAGGGAGGCTAGCCTACATCAGAAGGTTTATCTTCAACCTCTCCGGACGATGTCAGCCATTCACCCACCTCATGAAGAAGGATATTTCATTCGTATGGGATGAAGAATGCCAGTGCGCCTTCGACAACATCAAAGAATATCTGACGAACCCTTCAGTCCTGGTAGCCCTGGTTGCTGGAAGACCATTCCTGCTCTATGTACGAGCAATGAAACATTCTCTCGGTGCTCTGTTAGCATAAAAAATGAGGTTGGCCATGAGCAAGCTACATATTACCTCAGCCGAATGATGATAGGGCCGGAGCATCGATACATTGCCGTAGAGAAAGAGTGCCTTGCTCTGGTTTTTGCCATTCAGAAGACGCGACACTATGTCATGGGAAAAACCATCTATGTCATATCAAGGGTCAACCCCCTCAGGGTCCTCATGACTAAGCCAGGTGTACTCAGCTCTCGCCTCGCTACCTGGGCGATATTACTATCCCCTACCATATGATCTTTATCCTGCAAAAGGCTGTTAAAGGTCAAGCTCTGGCAGACTTTTTAGCAGCCCATCCAGGTTCGGAGTCAACCAAAATAGACAAAAAGATTCCAGACAAGGTTGCCAATTTAAATATGGCCTCCCATGATATCGTATGGCGTATGTTCTTCGATGGCGCTTCTAGAACTGGGCCCAAGGGTAACATCATCGCTGGAGTCGGAGTAGTGCTAATTTCTTCCTCCGGGATGGTGATCAATCGAGCTTATTCCCTCACGGAGCCCTGTTCAAACAATATGGCCGAGTACAATGCTTTGGTCATTGGCCTCCGACTTACAAAAGAGCTGGTGGTAGAGCACCTTAAAGCATACGGCGATTCACAGTTAATAGTCAATCAGATTCGGGGTTCATACGAGGTTCACCATGAAGACATGATCCCCTATCACCAAATAGCGATTAACATCATCTCGTCCTTGGAAGGGTTCTTCATAGAACACGTTCCCAGGCTCCAGAATATTGAAGCCGATGCCCTAGCAGGCCTTGCCGCTTCCTTAGCAGTTTCGAATCATGCTCATCATCTGGTTGACATCATAGGCCGTGAGTTGGTCTATCCCAGGAATAATGTTCAATGTGTTGAGAGTTACTCCGTGCTGACAGTCGATGAAGCACCAGACTGGAGATAACCATTCATTGACTTCGTAGTCTACGACATCCTGTCAGAGAATCCGAAGGAAGCTACTTCTATCAGTAGACGTTCCCTCAGATTCTTCTACGATACAGAGACAAAAATACTATATCGGCGATCATACGATGGATTACTACTTTGATGTCTGTCAAATACAGAAGCCAAAGAAGCCATGCGTGAAGCTCATGAAGGCATCTGTGGGGTCCATCAGCCTGGCCCGAAATTACAGGATCGTCTTCGATGAATAGGCTATTACTGGCCCACGATGGTTGCAGATGCAATAGACTATGAACAAAAATATAAAGCCTATCAAATCTACGCAGATTTTATCCACCAGCCATCCGAGTTTCTACATCCGACGGTAGCATCCTGGCCATTCAAAGCGTGGGGAATGGACATCATTTGTCCGATCACTCCACCTTCGTCCAGAGGACATCGCTTCATACTCGCAATCACAGATTACTTCTCCAAATACGCGGAGGCTGTTCCGCTGGCAGAAGTGAAGACTTCAAACGTGATCAGCTTCCTCAAGCATCACGTCATCTATCGCTTTGGACTGCCCCGAAGGATCATCCATGATAACGATCCACAGTTCGTAAGCTACACTTTCTATCGATTTTGTGACAAACACGGAATCCAGAATATTGCTTCAACACCATATAATCCGACGACTAATGGTCTGGCTGAAGCATTCAACAAAATAATCATCAAGCTTCTCAAGAAGTTCGTGTCATCAAACAAATGCGACTAGAATGAAAAGCTCGGCGAATGTTTATGGGCGTACCGTACGACAGTACGGACTGCCACCAAGAACACACCATTCTCTCTGGTATACGAAAGTGAGGCAATTCTTCCACCGGAGACTCAAATCCCTTCACTCCGTGTCGCTCTCACCTACCGATTGTCGACAGATGATAATCACCATCGCCGACTACAAGAGTTGGAGGCCCTAGATGAGAAGCGCCGTTCAACAGCGAATCGAGCTGTACCAAGCACGTATCTCCGGAGCCTTCAACAAAAAGGTTAAAATCAGAACATTCCAAGTAGGCGATCTCGTTCTGGCAGTTCGGAGGCCGATGGTTATGACTCACAAAATCGTCGACAGTTCCAGCCAAAGTGGGTGGGAAGGCCCGTTCATCATCGATGCTGTATTCTCCAATGGAGCTTACCGTCTCGCAAAACAAAATGGAGACTTGCTCATGTTGCACATCAACGACAAGTTCCTAAAGAAGTATTACGTGTAAAACGACATCAGCCAGGGTGTTGAGTTATGTGACCTCTGGTACCACTGAACTCACATCCCGCCTTCAAATCTGCCAAAGTGATGAGTTACGTACCCTCTGGTACCGCTGAACTCACATTCCGACTTCAAATCTGCCAAAGTGATGAGTTAGGTACCCTCTGGAACCGCTGAACTCACATCTCGACTTTAAATCTGCCAAAGTGATGAGTTACATACCCTCTGGTATCGCTGAACTCACATCCCAACTTCAAATCTTCCAAAGTGATGAGTTACGTACCCTCTCGTACCGCTGAACTTATATTCTGATCCTAAATCTCCAGATTATCGAGTTACATACCCACAGGTACCGCTGAACTTACATTCTGATCCCAAATCTCCAGATTATCGAGTTATGTACCCGTAGGTACCGCTGAATTTACACTCTAGTCACTACAGATGAATTTATATCGCATCTTTTAGGTAGTAAGTCATGTATGGTTATACCTCTGAACTTTTTTCTTGAAAGAGCTCCCTCCTCATGATCTAATACCCGCACTCTCAGTGCACAAAAAGGGTAACAGATCCATAAATGCTCTGAAACAACCACGTCGATGTTACCTCTGAGTTGTTTCCCTTCCATCAAAAACAAACTGCCCCTCACATAGAACTTTCACGTCCTCATTACCTCTGAGTTGTTCTTTGCACCCTTCATGGAGCCCACTCCTGCCATGTCCTCATTACCTCTGAGTGGGAAGGCTCCATTGAAGAAACCCTCATATTTATCATATCCTCACTACCTCTGAGTAAGTATGTTGGTTCTTCTCTCTCTCATCTTATTATCCGTATCCAGAACAGGATACGCCAAGGATAATAAGTCCACAAAAAGTCTCTCAAAGAACAGAGCGAACATATTCTGTTCACTCAAAATCAGTTACTTCACATGACTACATCTCATTAGCAAGCCAGAAAAGTTCTCTATCGTTTCATTCAGACAAGAAGAAAAAAGACTACATTTATGACCAAAAGAAGCAAAACATAAACTACAGCTAAAGACCAGACAAGAAATATCAAGACAAAGACATATATTTATGGGAGCCCACGAGTCCTAATTGTGGGGGCGCATATACCAATCCCTCAACCATTTTTCATATGAAGGATCTATTTGAGCAAGAGCCTCGTTCGGAGCAGGAGGATCAGAACTCCCAATACTACCGCCTTCAGACTGGGGCTCCTCCTTTACAGCAACTTCAATGTTGGGAGTGTCTTCCTCCCCTATGGGCGCCAGCTCTTCTTTTTGTTCCTCCATTCTTGGTATCACCTCCTCCTTAACGAATGATGACCCTTGTTTGATGAAAGGAGGCAACAGCTCTTCCTTCACAATGGTCTCAACCTTCGGTAGGGATGCTGCAAGAATCAAAGATAAAAAAACAAAGTTAGTAGATAGTCAGGGCATTATGCGGCCCAGTCCAGATGAGCTTATACGGTCCTGTTTGAGGGGGGCTTCATGCGGTTCGATTCAGAGAGACTTATGCGGCTCTATTCGACGGGTCATTATGCGGTTTAGTCTGTGAAGTGTCTATACGGCAACTAGGCAACTCCCATGCGGCTCGAACATGGGGCATACCCCCATACGGCTTGGACATAGGATGCACATGTGGCCCATATAATTTGAACAGTCCGATAAAGACAAGGGACGCATTAAAGGCTTGTGCATAAAGCATGCAACAGAGCTGTCTTTGTTAGGATTTTAAAGTATACGATCTTCCTAAACCCTTACCAGCAATGGTAGGGTGAACATCGGGGTGAACTTCAGACGCCGTGGCTGACGAAGAAGCCACTCCATTATCCTTCGCCGCGGCTGTAGAAGACTTGGAGGCTATTGTTGATTGATGGGCGGAGAAAGGAAGACGAAGGCAGCAACTTAGGACAAGAAGAGTTAAAGACAGAAGAAAGTAAAGAAGTCCCTTCGTCCAAAAAATGCTCCTATATATAGGCAGAAGGAGGAGGGACGCTTCGATCCGCGTGCTGCATAAAAACAAAATCGACTCTTCGGTCATTGAGGAAAATTTGGATATTTAAAATCGACCCTTGGGATCCTGCCCCAAAAGGCGGCTTTAAATCTAAAACAAAATTAAGAGTAATTAATGAGATGCACACGTGGCAGGAGATGCACATGTGGCAGGGAGTCTAGGCAGCTGGGAAGTCCATGCGGGTAGGAAGTCCATACGGCTAGAACATTCTATGCGGCCAGAAAGTCCATGCGGCTGGAAAGTCCATGCGGTTAAGAAGTCCATGCGGCTAGAATATCCTATGCGGTCGGAAGAGTTTACATAGCCATGCTTCTTATTTAAAGTATTTCAATTTTGTAAATTAAAAACTTTGAAGGGGGTCTTGTAGAAGCATGGAAAAGAACAAGAAAAGCCCATACGGCCTCAGATAGAAAGAGCCTCATGCGGCTCAAAAATCCATCAAAAATTCATGCGGTTCAAAATTTCTTCATAGCCTCATGCGGCCCGGATAGCTCCATGCGGCTCAGGAAGGAGCCACATGGCCCTAAGCAGTTCGCCTCTACAGTTGGCCATAAAGCAATTACCTCATTAAATGCCCTGACGGCAGCTCTAACAGAAAGGCGAAGTGACAACTCTGACATAAAGCTGAAATGATAGCTCTGACATGATGGCGTGCTCCTAGAGAAAAAAAGAAAATTTTTTATATAGCTGGCATGATCCGCCAAGTCCCAAAGCTCCCTATGCGGCTGCCATCTTCATGCGGCTGCCCTCTTTATGCGGCTGCTACCCCTATACGGCTGCCCACTTCATGCGGTTGCCATCTTCATGCATCCGTCCTCTTCATGCGACTGTCTCCTTCATGCGGCTGCCTCCTTCATGCGGCTGCCTCCTTTATGCGGATGTCTCCTTTATGCGGCTGTCTCCTTCACGAGGCTGGCACCCTCATGCGGCTAGGATCGTGGAGGCCACCCGTATGCGGTTCACTTAGAGACCGCACTCATACGGCTTTGTCAGGATATCCCACTCATGATAGTTGAGACATGTGGCGGTCCTCACGACAATTGAGACACATGGCGATATTATCCCCTCGGAGTTATGGTTGCTAACTGTCACGACCCGCACCCTAGAGTAAGGGCACGAGACGTGGATACGTTCAGCCTACGTCGCAGTGTCGGCGGTAGAACGCTGTCCTAGGTCAACATACATCTAGCAATATATATCTAAACAGTTTATACTCCCCGAATGGGGGTGACATAGCTGTAATAAACTCAATCACAACGAAAGAGAAGATAGCTCGATATGAAATAGAACTCAAGGAAACAAATAGATGATAAAGTAGTCTAAGATAATCCCAGCAAATATCCAGAAGTACATGGTCTCAGATACAGAATGAAAGAATATATACAACTCAGATTCAGAATAAAGTCTAGCTAAACATGTCTCAAGACTACATAAGATAAGATAAGCCTAACTAATCTAGTTTAGGCTATGGGGGTGATGTCCTCAGCTAGAGCTGGGTCCTCCTGAGGGTCCAGGTCGCAGGTGTCATCTAAGGCTGCCCCGTAGAAAGTATCTAGACAGGCCTCCTCCTCGTCCTCTGTAATATTTCAACAGGTACAGTCAAGACAGGAGCAAGCACAGTACATCTCAACAGTTCATAGCAGGTTAGAAAATATAATCATACAGTTAAGTAAGATACAAGTACTAAAAGAAGTACAATATGTAAACAGAGAGAGAAAGCTGTAATAGAAATATCTACTATAGATAGAGACTAACAGTGGCTAGTGAGTCAGAGTACAATATAGACATGTAAATGGCATAGAAGATTCTGATGCTACACTATGGAAGAGATTCTGATGCTACACTACTTGGATAGTATTCACATGTCTATTTCTACTCTTCCGTACCCCCAATCAATACACAAGGATCCAACTAGGTTATGTTATGATTCCATGCAAAGCCCCCGAAGGATGATACACGGATGTCCCATAAATAGGGATTCTAGGAGATTCTAGGATACCCACTAAATGGGATGAGAGATTCTAGGAGACTCTGTGATCATAAGAGTATATGTCACAAGTGATCAAAGAACCAGTGAAGCATAGTAATACGCCATGTAAGTAAAACGCACAGAACATGTAGTACCCGATGCTCTCTAAGGATAACATCTCAAGAAGGGATCCATATAGTACCAATCCGTGTGACCAACGTGACAGTAACAAGTAAAGTAATTTAATGCAGGAAATAATTCTAAGCAGGATATAAAATGATCAGAGAAGGTACTCGCCTGGTATTTGAGTGTCCAATATGAAAGTACCGTCCGAGGAGTGGTGTCTGGCTCCTAATCAGAACAACACAAGTCACAACAATTCCAAAATGGTATAATGAAGTCCTACTATGCATTCTACATGATTCTAGGTCAATCTAGGCCAAAGTCAACTCTTGGTCAACCTTGGTCAACCAAAAAGTCAAACCTAATTCAACTATGGTCAAACTAGGTCAACCAAGTCTAAATTAGGTCAAACTAGTCTAAACTAGACTACATTAGCCTAATACTAGGTCACTCAACCTATACAAGCTAGTACACCATACTACTAGGCTATCTAGACCAACTACACATGTTAGTTGGCATTCCTACATATTACCTATATATGTACATTACATAGGTTATAGTGCAATTATTAGGAAACATCACATTACATATATATACATATATATATAGCTCAACATATATACATATAGGTAAACATTACATATATTATATATGTATACATACTATATACATAAACTTACCTATATAAAGACTAGGGAATATATATATATATAGAGTGTATAAGTGTGTGTGTGTAAACTGTCAAGGATGAGGAAAAAATGTGTGTGTAATATTTGTGGGTGTGTGTGTGATGTGAGAACATGAATGAAATGTGTGTGTGTGTATGATGAGGGACTAGTATATAACTGTGAGGGTGTGTGTATGTGTGAGTGAAACATGTATGTGTGATACATGGGTGTATGTGAGTGTGTGTATTAGTGAGAGTGATGTGAGATATGTGTCTAGGTGAGGGTGAGTGGAACATGTAAAAGTGTGTGAGAAAACAGTGAGTGATAGAGTATTTTAGTGTGTGGGTAAAAACTGTGTTGGACTGAACAGGAAAAAGGAAACAATTGCACAACAACAATAAATGAAAGGGAAATCAAAACAAAATCAAAACTGAAAACCAAACTTAGTTCAGAAACTGAATTACAGTTTTCCAGTTTTCATTCAATCCTCATTTTGATTCCCACAAACCACCAAAACACACCAAAATCGACACACAGCTAGTTAACCTATAGGAGAACACTAAATGGGACTAAAACCAATATGTTAACAACATTAGATGGGTTAAAAATGATGGCAAATTACATATAATAAAACTGAAAAAAAAAACTGGAAATGGATAACTGTTTTCACAGTTTCAGAAATTTGGAAAAAAGAGAATTAATGATCAAAATTCATCTATAATACCAAATCAAAGGTTGGTAACCTATCTACAAGTTGTATATGTGTCAAGTAAGGAGTTTTTGTCCACCAAAGTGGACACAAACGTGTCCAATCCAATTAAAACTAAAAATAGGAAAACTGGACACACACACTAGGATAGCCTCGTGCGGGTGTGCACGCGTGTCGTGCACACGACACAGCACGAACTAGGCTACATGCTCGTGCACACGTGTACACCTACACTAGGGCTAGGACTAGGTCGACCTGCACTGTGTCCTAGAGTGTCGTGTCCTGAGATACAGTGCCGTATCAGTGCACAAAAACTACTGAACCCAGTTCAATGCAAAAATAATGCACGTGTTCGTGCATGTCCGACACGACACATGGGGGTCTGAGATTCGACACATGTCGTCTCAGTCATGAGGACGACCCATGTGTCAAGTGTCAAGTGTCGACGTGGCGTGTCCTGGCAGCTGTGGCCCCCGAACAGCAGGGGATCCAACCCGAGCGTGCGCATGCGTGTGCAGCGCGTGTCCACACGTCGAAACCGACACAGCCCGATACAAACAACACCCCAGAGGAACATAAGTGCATAAGCAACATCACAATCAAATTTTCTATTCAAAAACTTCCTGGAAATTAGGTCGAAAAGTTCTTTGAGGCATTTCGACAAACAGTTACAGGACTGGTCTGATACGTGTCCAAACGGACACAAAACTATTAAAATTGACACGAAATTATTGCAAACACTTAGGGGACTCCTAGGGCTTCCTGAATATGAAAAGAAATCAAAATTTCATGGAGAAATGGAGAAGTTACCTATACTTGAACTTTCAAGAAAAACCCCCTTTCTATAGCTCTTCTCCTTGATGTCCCAATCCAATCAAATCACAACAAACTGAAATGAAACTTCAATAACAGCAAGAATAGGTGTATTAAAACCTAATGGAGGGGATTTGAATGAAAAAGGAAATGTAATGGAAATCTAGGGATTAAATGAAATAGGAAACAAACCTTTCTTAAACTTTGAGCCTTCCTAAGAAAGAGGCAACCATAAAATTAGGAGAGTATTTATAGGGTGATGTTCCCAATGTAGATAGGGGTGGCCGGCCACTTAGTCTAGGGTTAGGTTTTGGAATTTGTCTTGGGCTTTGGGCCAACCTACAAGGCTATGAGTTAAAATGATTTATCAAAGATTCTAAATCATAAGCCATGACTTATGACTTTCTAATTCCTATTGCTATCTAGAGTCTATTGACCAAACCAAAGGTTAGCTTAGGTTAGACTAGAGTCATATAACCTAACCAAGTCCATATTAACTAGGGTTAGCTTCTAGGTTGGTCTACAAGGGTCAACACTAGTCAAAGTCAACCTAGTCCAAACAATTCCAAAATAATTTCTAAAAATTCCCATAAATTCAAATAAATTCAAATAAATTTAAATTACCCCAAAAATGTCAAAAATACCCTCAAACTAGAAATATAGTAGTGACAAATCTACCCTCCTTAAAAGAATTTCGTCCTCAAAATTAAAAGGCGAAATACAACTGATGAGAAGGATAGAAAATATACCTCACGATCCAAAAAGATAAGGGTAGCGCTCGCGCATCTTATCCTCCCACTCCCAGGTAGACTCTCCTAGAGAATGATGCCTCCATGCGACGCGTACCAAAGGTATCACCTAGTTCCTCAGAACCTTCTCCCGACGATCCAGAATCTCCACTGGCTGCTCTGGATAGCTGAGAGAAGGCCCAACCTCTATCTCTGAATGATCGAGCACATGGCTAGGGTCAGCCACGTATCGTCTCAACTGTAATACATGGAATATGTTATGGACCCCCACTAGCACAGACGATAAGTCTAGCCTGTATGCAACGTCACCGACTCTTCCGCTGATAACAAAATGGCCGATGAAGCGTGGGCTAAGCTTCCTGCCTCCACCAAAATGTATCATACCACGAGTCGGAGATATCCTCAAGAAAACCTGGTCTCTGACCTAATCACAAGCAAGGTCTCAATTAATAATAATAAACAAACATGATCAAAAATCACAAACAAACAAACCTAAATCTAATCCTACTATAATCTGTACCTCAAACTCCAACGGCCTCCGGTGGCTATCGGCCCAGTGCCGATGTCTGTCCTGCGCCATGCGAAGTCTGTCCCTGATGAGCTTCACCTTCTCGGCTGCATCAATAACCATCTCTGGCCCCAATAAATCTCGCTCACCAATATCATCCCAAGATAAGGGTGTACAACACCTACGCCCGTGCAGAGCCTCGAAAGGTGATATCTCAATGCTGGCCTGGAAACTATTGTTGTAAGCAAACTCCACCAAATGAAGATGATCGTCCCAGGAACCTCCAAAGTCCAGGATGCACGTCTATAGCATATCCTCAAGTGTCTGAATAGTCCGCTCTGACTGTCCGTCTATCTGGAGGTGGTATGCAGTACTAAACTTGAGCTGAGTGCCTAAGCTGGTCTGCAGACTCCTCCAGAAATGGAAAGTAAAATGGCTATCCCGATCTGAGACGATGCTGACTGGAACCCCGTGAATCCTGACTATCTGCCGCATATATATCTCCGCCAGCCTCTCTGTAGACGTACCCACCTTGAATGGCAAGAAGTGGGCCGATTTGGTCAACCTGTCAACGATGACCCAAATCGCGTCTTTTCCTCCTGGAGTACGCGGCAATCCTGAAACGAAGTCCATAGTGATATGCTTCCATTTCCACTCGGGAATGGGCAACGGCTGCAACAATCTACCGGGCCTCTGCCTCTCTGTCTTGACCTGCTGACAGACCAAGCACCTAGCCATGAAGCGAGCCACCTTCCGCTTCATTCCTGACCACCAAACATGCTCCCTCAGATCTCGGTACATCTTGTTGGCACCCGGGTGTATAGAGTACTGAGATCTGTGGGCCTCCTGCATAACCTGCTCCCTGAGATCTCCGCTGGACACACACAACCTGGAACCGTGCCTCAAGGCACCATCCTCTGCAAGAGAAAACTCGCCCTCCAGCAATCCTGCTCGAACCTACTCTCGAAGACACCGCAGAACAACGTCCTCAAACTATACCGACTTGATCCTCTCCACCAAGTCTGACTGAATCTGCATCCCCCATAACTGTATCTGCACTCCGGGCATGATCACCTCAATCCCAAGGCTCTCCCAGGCTGCAAGCAAATGTCGATCCATGGTCAAACACATAGCTGTCGGATACGTACTCAAGGCATCGGCAACCACGTTGGCCTTTCCTGGGTGATACTGAAGTAGGATGTCAAAATCCTTCATCAACTTTAGCCATCTGCGCTGTCTCATGTTCAACTCCTTCTGAGTGAACACATACTTTAAGCTCTTATGATCTGTGAAGATCTCCACCCTCTCACCATACAGATAATGCTTCCACAGCTTCAGAGCAAATATCACTGCTGCCAGCTCCAGGTCGTGGGTAGGGTAGTTCTTCTCATGGGGACACAATTTCCTGGAAGCATAGGCAATCACCTTCCCATGCTGCTGCAAGACGCAACCCAGCCCCTTCCCTGAAGCGTCACTATAAATAGTGAAACCACCTGATCCTGAAGGCAATGTCAGAATCGGAGCTGTCGTAAGCCGCTTCTTCAACTCATCAAAAGCTGCCTGACACTCCTCTGACCAAACATACTCAGCATCCTTCCGGGTCAACCGGGTCACCGGGTCTGCAACCCGGGAGAAATCCTGTACGAATCTCCGATAATATCCTGCCAGCCCCAGGAAACTCCTGATCTCTGCAACTGAAGTCGGTACTGCCCATGCCTCAACTGCTAGAATCTTCTTGGGCTCAACTGAGATACCATCTCCAGTCACCACATGTCCCAAGAAGTCCACCCGGTCCAAGAAAAACTCACACTTGGAGAGCTTCCCGTAAAGCTGCTCCTTCCTGAGAATCTCCAGCACTATCCTCAAATGCTCCTCGTGCTCCTCTTCAGTCTTGAAATATATCAAGATGTTATCAATGAACACTACCACAAACTAATCCAGATACTGGTGGAATACTTTGTTCATAAGGTTCATAAACACTGCTGGTGCATTGGTCAGTCCAAACGGCATAACCAAAAACTCGAACTTCCCGTACCGTATCCTGAAAGCGGTCTTGGGAATATCCTCCCCCTTCACCTTCAACTGGTGATATCCTGACCTCAGATCAATCTTGGAAAATACCCGAGCTCCGCTCAACTGGTCAAAAAGATCATCGATCCGCGACAGTGGGTATTTGTTCTTGATCGTGAGGTTGTTGAGTGCCCTATAGTCAATACACATACGTATTGACCCATCCTTCTTCGGCACGAACAACACTGGTGCACCCCATGGCGACGAACTCGAGCGGATGAAGCCCTTATCTTGTAGCTCATCAACCTGCTTCTTCAGCTCTACCAGCTCACTGTTGTTCACCCGATAGACATGCTGAGAGATGGGTTCCGCTCCTGGAGCCAAGTCTATCGAGAACTCTATGTCCCTGTCTGGTGGCAATTCCGACAACTCCTCTGGGAAAACATCCATATAATCTGCTATCAAGGGGTATGGAATCGTCTGCTCCTCGACCGAGACTCCACAGAAGACCCCGCTGCTCTGCTCTGCCTGACGTCTGGAGTACTCAAACTCTGGCTCCCCCGGTGCTCTGAAGAGAACTCTACCCCCTCTGCAATCAATGATGGTGTGGTGCCTGCTCAACCAATCCATGCCTAGTACTATATCGTAGTTCGGCAATGGCATTACGAGGAGGCTCACCTCCAACTCACGGCCTCCCAAAACTACTCGCCGACCCTTACAAATATCACTCACGAGGATAATGCCACCCCCGGTCGTGATCTTATAAGTCCTAGGCAACGATTCAGCTACGATACCGTATCTAATCGCAAAAGATACTGATATGAAGCTATGCGAAGCACCGGAATCGAATAATGCAAAAGCTGGACTGGAGTCGAAAAGAATCAAATCTGCGATCAGCTCTCCGACGGCCTTCGCATCCTCTGCTGTCATGGTAAATCCTCGCCCCTGCTGGCCTTCTCTGGCCTGCTGCTGGTGCTGGACGAACCTCTGCTGCTGCGTCTGTAGGGCTGGTCCCTTCTGCTGGCCTGCTGGAGCTCTGACTCCTCCTCCCTGGGCTGTTCGTCCCATACGACACTCACTCATCTGGTGGTCTGATGAGCCACATACCAGGCACTGGCCCAGCCTCTTTCGGCACTCCTTGAAGATGTGCCCAGGCTTCTTACAGTAGGCATAAATACTACACTGTCTCTGACCCTGCTGGTGCTGTCTCGGCTGCTGCTGCTGATGAACTGGCCTCTGCTGGATTGGCTGCGGCTGAAACTGCCTCAGCTGCTGGTGCTGAAAGTGGGGCCTCTTGGCCTGGCCTCCGCTGCTGCTGCTGCCCCCAACTGGGTCTCTCCCCCTCTTGAGCCTAAGCTCAAGATCATCCTCTACTAGCAAGGCTCCTGTCAAGATCTCCTCGAACGTGGCATCCCAGTTGCCCTTGGTCAAGGACTTGACCTCCTTGACTAGACCCTTCCGGAACCTCTGGGACTTTGCCGTCTCGCTCAAGCCCTCCACAAACCTGTCGAGGCAGCCAAACTCCCCGGCGTACTCCTCCACTGAAAGACTCCCCTGGACCAGGCTCTCGAACTGCGTCTCCAAGGCTCTGAGTGCTGAATCTGGGAAGAACTTTTTCTTGAAGAAGCCCTTGAACTGCTCTAAAGTCTGCCCAGCTACCCCCACCCTGGGGTCTGACTGATACCAGGTGCGAGCAAGATCTCGCATCCGGCTAGCTACAGCCTCGATCTGAAGATCTGCTGGTATCATGGCCAAGCGGAAGATCTCCTCTATATGCTCGATCCACTCATCGGCATATAGGATCCCCTCTGTCCCCAGAAAGTCTCTCGGGCTTATCTTCTGAAACTGTTCGATCCCCGGTGTCCTCGGCTGATGGACCACTGGTCGATCTGCAACCGTCGTAAGGGCCAGCTCTATGCCTCTGTCCTGTCGAGCCTGCTGCCGGTCCATGAACTGCTGGAAGTACGCGAACATCTGCGCTGCATCCACGTATCCTGGAGGCGGCTGCTGGAAGGGATCCTCTGGAATGACCGGGTTCTGTCTTCGAGTCGGTGGATGCATACCCCCTACTGCTGCTGCCGAGGTCTCAATACGAGCAGAGGTGGCAGGAGCTGCAATCCCCTGGCCTTGCTGTACTGGCTGGGAGGTAGCAGTCCCCTCCATAGCATCCCCATGGATGGTACGCTGTGATCTAGTCTCTACCATCCTGAAGATAGACAAACAAGAGTATCAATCTCTGAGAAAGAAGCGAAATAACAAAGGCGGACAGTTAAAAATTCAAATGATCAGCTGACAATAAGGATTTAGATGGCAAGTAAAAGAATTTTTCCTAAAGTGATTGAGTACCTTAAAATTAATGTTCTATATCCTACTACAGGCTGTAGTGATACTCTAATTCGAATACCACCACACTTCTAGTCTAGACCTGTATGGGCCACCACTAAAAACGTGTCATGACCCGTACCCTAGAGTAAGGACACGAGACGTGGATACGTCCAGCCTACGCCGAAGTATCGACGGTAGAACGCTGTCCAAGGTCAACATACACCTATCAATATATCTTTAAACAGTTTATACTCTCCGAATGGGGGTGACATAGCAGTAATAAACTCAATCACAACTAAGGAGGAGATAGCACGATATGAAATAGAACTCAAGGAAACAAATAGATGATAAAGTAGTCTAAGATAATCCCAGCAAATATCCAGAAGTACATGGTCTCAGATACAGAATGAAAGAATATATACAACTCAGAACTCAGAATAAAGTCTAGCTAAACATGTCTCAAGACTACATAAAATAAGATAAGCCTAACTAATCTAGTCTAGGCTATGGGGGTGATGTCCTCAGCTAGAGCTGGGTCCTCCTAATGGTCCAGCTCGCAGGTGACATCTAAGGCTGCCCCATAGAAAGTATCCAGACATGCCTCCTTCTCGTCCTCTGTAATATTTCAATAGGTCCAGTCAAGACAGGAGCGAGCACAGTACATCTCAATAGTTCATAGCAGGTTAGAAAATATAATCATGCAGTAAAGTAAGATACAAGTACTGAAAGAAGTGCAGTATGTAAATAGAGAGAGAAAGCTGTAATAGAAATATCTACTATAGATAGAGACTAACAGTGGCTAGTAAGTCAGAGTACAATATAGACATGTAAATAGCATAGGAGATTCTGATGCTACATTATGGAAGAGATTCTGATGCTACACTACTTGGATAGTATTTACATGTCTATTTCTACTCTCCCGTACCCCCAATCAATACACAAGGATCCAACCAGGTTATGTTATGATTCCATGCAAAGCCCCCGAAGGGTGATACATGGATGTCCCATAAATGAGGATTTTAGGAGATTTTAGGATACCCAGTAAATGGGATAAGAGATTCTAGGAGACTCTGTGATCATAAGAGCATATGTCACAAGTGATCAAAGAACCAGTGAAGCATAGTGATACGCCATGTAAGTGAAACGCACAGAACATGTAGTACCCGATGCTCCCTAAGGATAACATCTCAAGAAGGAATCCATATAGTACCAATCCGTGTGACCAACATGACAGTAACAAGTAAAGTAATTTAATACAAAAAATAATTCTAAGCAGGATATGAAATGATCAGAGAAGGTACTCGCCTGGTATCTGAGTGTCCAATATGAAAGTACTGTCCGAGGAGTGGTGTCTGGCTCCTAATCAGAACAGCACAAGTCACAACAATTCCAAAATAGTATAATGAAGTCCTACTATGCATTCTACATGATTCTAGGTCAATCTAGGCCAAAGTCAACTCTTGGTCAACCTTGGTCAACCAAGAAGTCAAACCTAAGTCAACTATGGTCAAACTAGGTCAACCAAGTCTAAATTAGGTCAAACTAGTCTACACTAGACTACATTAGCCTAATACTAGGTCACTCAACCTATACAAGCTAGTACACCACACTACTAGGCTATCTAGACCAACTACACATATTAGTTGGCATTCCTACATATTACCTATATATGTACATTACATAGGTTATAGTGCAATTATTAGGAAACATCACATTATATATATATATATATATATATATATATATATATATATATATATATATATATATATATATATATATATATATATAGCTCAACATATATACATATAGGTAAACATTACATATATTATATATGTATACATACTATATACATAAACTTACCTATATGAAGACTAGGGAATATATATAGAGAGAGAGAATGTATAAGTGTGTGTGTGTAAACTGTTAAGGATGAGGAAAAAATGTGTGTGTGTAATATTTGTGGGTGTGTGTGATGTGAGAACATGTATGAAATATGTGTGTGTGTGTATGATGAGCGACTAGTATGTAACTGTGAGGGTGTGTGTATGTGTGAGTAAAACATGTATGTGTGATACATGGGTGTATGTGAGTGTGTGTATTAGTGAGAGTGATGTGAGATATGTGTCTAGGTGAGGGTGAGTGGAACATGTAAAAGTGTGTGAGAAAACAGTGAGTGATAGAGTATTTTAGTGTGTGGGTGAAAACTGTGTTGGACTGAACAGGAAAAAGAAAACAATTGCACAACAATAGTAAATGAAAGGGAAATAAAAACAAAATCAAAACTGAAAACCAAACTTAGTTCAGAAACTGAATTCCAGTTTTCCAGTTTTCATTCAATCCTCATTTTGATTCCCACAAACCACCAAAACACACCAAAATCGACACACAGCTAGTTAACCTATAGGAGAACACTAAATGGGACTAAAACCAATATGTTAACAACATTAGATGGGTTAAAAATGATGGCAAAGTTCATATATTAAAACTGAAAAAAAACTGGAAATGGACAACTGTTTTCACAGTTTCAGAAATTTGGGAAAAAGAGAATTGATGATCAAAATTCATCTATAATACCAAATCAAAGGTTGGTAACCTATCTACAAGTTGTATATGTGTCAAGTGATGAGTTTTTGTCCACTAAAGTGGACACAAACGTGTCCAATCCAATTAAAACTAAAAACAGGAAAACTGGACACACACACTGGGACAGCCTCGTGCGGGTGTGCACGCATGTCGTGCACACGACACAGTATGAACTAGGCCACGTGCTCGTGCACACGTGTACACCTACACTAGGGCTAGGACTAGGTCGACCTGCACTGTGTCCTAGAGTGTCGTGTCCTGAGATACAGTACAGTATCAGTGCACGAAAACTACTGAATCCAGTTCAGTGCAAAAACAATGCACGTGTTCGTGCATGTCCGACACGACACATGGGGGTCTGAGATTCGACACACGTTGTGTCAGTCATGAGGACGACCCATGTGTCAAGTGTCAAGTGTCGACGTGGCGTGTCCTGGCAGCTGTGGCCCCCGAACAGCAGGGGATCCAACCCGAGCGTGCGCGTGCGTGTGCAGCGCATGTCCACGCGTTTAAACCGACACAGCCTGACACAAACAACACCCCAGAGGAACATAAACGCATAAGCAACATCACAAACAAATTTTCTATTCAAAAACTTCCTGGAAATTAGGTCGAAAAGTTCTCTGAGGTATTTCGACAAACAGTTACAGGACAGGTCTGATACGTGTCCAAACGGACACGAAACTATTGAAACCCGACAAGAAATTATTGCAAACACTTAGGGGACTCCTAGGGCTTCCTGAATATGAAAAGAAATCAAATTTCATGGAGAAATGGAGAAGTTACCTATACTTGAACTTTCAAGAAAAACCCCATTTCTATAGCTCTTCTCCTTGATGTCCCAATCCAATCAAATCACAACAAACTGAAATGAAACTTCAATGACAGCAAGAATAAGTGTATTAAAACCTAATGGAGGAGATTTGAATGAAAAAGGAAATGGAATGGAAATCTAGGGATTAAATGAAATAGAAAAAAAACTTTTCTTAAACTTTGAGCCTTCCTAAGAAAGAGGCAACCCTAAAATTAGGAGAGTATTTATAGGGTGATGTTCCCAATGTAGATAGGGGTGGCCGGCCACTTAGTCTAGGGTTCTGTAACGCCCCAGTCCCAAAATACGTAGGACTAGGAACGAAGACATGCCAGCTGTATTCATACGAAGTATACTCCAATATATAGAAGCCTCGTATAAATACATAAGCTGTAAAATGCAGTAGAACCATAACTAATCTCATCCACAAGAATAAATGAATAAAAGATCCCATATAAAGATAATAAATTGTCTCGATACAATATGTTGGGCGGAGACAAATCCACTACCAACAAAATAAGGAAAAGTACATGATAGAATAAATGATTTTGGCGAGCAGAGCGAAGACAATCCAAATGCAACCATCCTCGAGAAATGGCAACGAACACGGCTAGAGCGAAAGCACCTGCGAAAGGCAATAACACACACCTGGCAAGACAACCAGGTCCTCAGAGGGACGTAACAAGACACATAATAGCATGCCATATAAACTGAATAAATATTGCTCAATAAATAAGTAAATCGAATTTATAACATGTTCCAATACGCGCCTACTGAACGAGCGTACCATCCCCCCAACCAAACAAGGACAGGAGATGGTAAACTAATTCACGGTAACATATCTTCCCATGCTATGAATCCAATATGGTATCTAACCGTACTATAGTGAATATGCAATAAAGAACAACCTTTGACGCATGGGCCGGGTCAGTCAGGAATCAGGACCGTACCTCCCACTGGAGATAACCGGCAATCAGGACCGTATCTTCCACTGGAGATAACCGGCTACCAGGACCGTACCTCCCATTGGAGATAACCGGCAATCAGGATAGTGCATAAATGACCCATACATTAAGGAGATGTTCTTCCCACCCAATGCCTACTATGTTGTATCCACAACAGTAAACCTCTATAACCGCTAAGTCAAACTAGCATGCAACCTCTATTAGCGGTTATTCCTATCGCACGGCTTGTACGTACTGGTGGCCAGCCAATCACGCACTTCCGTATTCTACATGCGACACACAACTTTGTGTTTACAACGTGTCAAGGCCAATGAATGCGACACACCAGGTGGTCCCTTAAATCTAGGTTTAATTTATAAGAAAAATATAATACACAGCAGTAATATAAATAACCAGTTATGCCATGTATCACAGTTTATAAAGAAAATAATAGACATGCATGAAATATGAGCTAAAAATAATTAAACAGCTAATGGCAAGGTGTCTTGCCTGATATTGCGTCCGGTGTGCTGCGATGCTCAAGGTGGCACGATATGCAACTTAGGTGCAACAACTATGCATGGGGACCTCTGATGGTGGTACGGATAGATCCATTGGGTCCAGAAGGGTCAACTTGGTTAGGATGGACATAAGGTAGTCTCGAAATGGGCGAAGGAATATGAACAACAGGACTTGGATACGGACAGGAGAAAAATCAAAGAAATAAATAAATATTTATATATACGAGTTTAGAAAAATATTTAAAATCCTAAAATTAGTTTTCGTAAGTAAAAAAATATTATAGGAAAATACAAAAATACTTACAGTCAAGAAAACCGTTTTCGATAAAAACTCTAAGCTTGTAAAAATAATACGACTTTAGAAAAAAGAAAACATATATTTTTAGATAACTACCTTGAAAATCTAAAAAGGAAAAAAAATCGTTTTAAGCTAAATTATAATTTATAAGTCAAAATATTTATCTATAAAAATATAATAATAATACTAAGAACATGATATCATTAGGATACTAGTACTACTACTAGTTTGTATTTTCAGAATATAGCATGCAAAAATATGAAGATACATAAATCAAATTAACAATTTAATATTCTAATAATATCTAACATTTATGGTAATACCAAAAATAATGATCATAATAATAGTAATAATAATAATAACAATAATAAAATAACAATTAATAATAATAATAATAATAATAATAATAATAATAATAATAATAATAATAATAATAATAATAATAATTGTAATGATAATAATAAAAACAAAAAAAAAATAAGAAGAAGAACTCATAGGTGGTTCTCCTCTTTCGAGGAGACCACAGTAAAATCGAAGTTTCTGTTCTCCTCTCCCCAGAGGAGAGAGAGACCAAAAGGAAAAAAAAGAATTACGGTGGAGAAGAAAGAGGAACGAGGGAGAGGGAGAGCGGGCGGCCGGTGTTCGGTGACGGCGTCGCGGTGGCGGCGTCGCGACGAAGGGGAGAAGGGAAGTCGACGCGCGTGCGGCGAGGCGGAGGAAGGTCAGCGGTGGCGGAACCGAAAGGCGGAGGGAGGCGGTTGGCACCGGCGTTTGGGGGGTTTCCGGTGGAGGGCTAGGGCACGGCTCGGACGGCAAGGGCGGACGGCGCGGCGAGGCTAAGGGTGGTCGGGCGACGGAGCGACGAGCTCGGCGGAGCGGATTGGCGGCGGGGTTTCAGCGGGCGGTCGCGGAGGAGGAAGCTCGCCAGAGGGGTTTCGTGCGCCGCTCACAGTGGAGGCCGAGGCGGAGGCGAGTTTTGGGGGAGAGGTCGGGATGGAATCGGTCGGCTCCGGCGGGCGCGGCCGGGTCGGCGGCGGGATCGGACCGGGCTGGACGGGGAGGAACGTGCTGCGAGGTTTGGCAGGTCTGGACGGCCAGTCGGATTCACGGGCGGAGCTCGGCGCTGATGGCTGCGCGGCTCTCCGGCGGACGCGCCAGGAGGGCGCGGCTGGCGCGCTCCGGAGGAGGGAGACGTGGCTCGGCGATGCGTCCGGGCGTGGCTCCGGCGAAGGTAAGCAGGTTGGCTGTGATGGCTTTTATTTGGGTTTTTCTTCCCGTTGTCTTTTGGGTTGGTGGTTTGGTGTCGAGTGGTGGCGAGGCTAGGAGTAGGCCGGGGTCCATGGTGGCGGAGGTGACGGTGATGGCTGGTTTGCTAATGATGGTGTCGGAGTGGTGGTTCAGATGGTTTTTGTCGGAGTCGAGGGTGGCCAGGATGGGTGGCCGGAGTTTGGCCGGGGCTGCGGTAAAGTCTGGTGAGGAGGATGATGATGGTAGTCGGTATGACCGAGGTCGGTGGGCGAGGGATCGCGGAGGAGGCAGCAGTTGGAGTCGGGGATACTCCGGTCGTCGCCGGTCGGGAGGATGGGGGATCGAGGCTGGTTTGCGCTACTGGCCAGAGTTGGTGTCAGGCCAGATTAGGAGTAGGATAATTAGTTATTTGTGTCGGGGTTTGTCCGACACGGAGAGACGGAATGTATTTGTAATTAAACATGGAATAAGATATTGGAATGACACCCGGGGTCGGACCCGAGGCCGGCACGGCTGACACGGAGAGAGGTTGGGCATAGACACGAGGTACACACATTTGGGTTGTGGAATTTATTTGTGGAGGAATAAAGAGTTGGAGGAGTACCTGCCTATTTATATAGGATGTGGGAATTCCCAATTGGATAGAATTAGGATTGATTTAAAACCCAAATAGATAATTCTTCTATTTAATTTAAAGCAATCAAATCTGAATCCAAATTCAAATCCAAATCTAACTTAATTTAAATTTCCTAGTTTAAAATCAAATGGAATAACTAAATTTTCAAATATTAAATAATTAAATAAATCCCCAGTTTCAAATCAAGATTTAAATCTCCTCCATGATTTTGAAATATATTCTCCAAAATACAAATAATAAATAATTTCAAAAATTACAATTATTTTTAAATACCTTTTTAAATATTAAAATATTTATCTTAATAAATCTAGAAAATTTCATTTTTATTTAAAATAATCTAACAACATATTTATGAAATATATGTATGATCAAGTAATATTATTTATTCTAAACAAAAGGCTTTTCATAAAATCATAAATTTTGATAGCTAAATTAAATATTACATATATTATTTCAAAACCATAAAAAATATTTTTCTAACAATATGTACGCTCGCACATATTCGCACTCGTCGAGCAAAATAAAATTTCGTGCGCGACGTAAAATACGACTACGCGACATACAGTACAAAAATTTTAAATCCATGCAAATTAATAAAATAAAAAAATAATAAAATTTTTAGGGGTTTTACAGGTTCGGTTTTGGAATTTGTCTTGGGCTTTGGGCCAACCTACAAGGCTATAAGTTAAAATGATTTATCAAAGATTCTAAATCATAAGCCATGACTTATGACTTTCTAATTCCTATTGCTAACTAGAGTCTATTGACCAAACCAAGGGTTAGCTTAGGTTAGACTAGAGTCATATAACCTAACCAAGTCCATACTAACTAGTGTTAGCTTCTAGGTTGGTCTACAAGGGTCAACACTAGTCAAAGTCAACCTAGTCCAAACAATTCCAAAATAATTCCTAAAAATTCCCATAAATTCAAATAAATTCAAATAAATATAAATTACCCCAAAAATGTCAAAAATACCCTCAAACTAGAAATGTGGTAGTGACACTAACAAATCATAACAACCCAGATTTGTTACAATCATCATAATTATCCAGATCAAATCATATTTATTGCAATTAAGCAGATTGAACACGTGGCGGGAGATCCGAGCGTGTCATGACAAAACATGAAGATTTGTGGCAATCAGCATTAATTACCCATATGGATTTGGTGCAATCAAAAATTAACTGCCCAGATGATGCAATAAAGATTAATGGTCCAGATTATTGGCCGTCAACTTTTCAAGGGGCAATCATTGCAAACCCTAATGATCACACCCCACTCCTATAAATAGCAAGGTGCCATTCCCTTGCAAAAGAGATTCTCTCCACCCGGCTGGACATACAGAGAGACAAAGGTACACCCAGAAGAGTCTTTCCATCCCGAGAGCATTTCTTCATCAGAGCCAAGGCTACGTTCGATCGTCCAAGGAGTAAGGCAGAGCTGCCGTCGCTTTTCCGAGCCTCTATCGTCACCCTCCAGAATCAAAAATAAACAATCATACTTAGATTACTATACCTAGATTTTCATTCCTAGGCTTTCTTTGTGCGAGCGAGTTTGTATTGTGAGTCTAAGTTCAGTCCTCCTATAAAATTATTCTGCACTTTTACTGGAAAACAAGTAACCTATCGTAAGAGCATCGGTATAGCATCTTGGTAGCTGTGTCATAGTAAAATCTGAGGGATCGCCTTTGGATAGACACTGCTTCCTTCGGGTCCTCGGGAAGGATTTCATAGACGGCACAGTCTATGAAAGGAAATCTCCAGTCTTTAGCATCGACGTTTGTTTACATTGTGTAACTGTGATGAATATGCAAGGCATTTTTCACACAGAATAGTTTTCGACCAGACAATGTGATCGACTCCTGAGTATTAGTAGAAACGGTCAAGGAAGCAGCGAGACCGGCTAGAGCATCTGCTTCTATATTCTGTAGTCGAGGCACGTGCTCGATGAAGAATCCAGCAAAAGTAGATGCCAACTCGATTATTGCTTTGTAGTAGAGGATGAGATCTTCATGACGAACTTTATAATCCCTTCAAACCTGACTAACTATTAGCTTGGATTCATCGTAAGCTTCTAGATAGTCAACTCCCAGTTGCTTTGCCAGTTGTAGGCCGATTGATAGGATATTATATTCGACCATGTTGTTGGTGCATGTACTACGAGAGAATATACATAATGTATAATCAGATGATCAGGTGACACGAGAATGACACATACTCGGGCCATAATATTTCATTTAGGTCCTGTTCTTGATGCACCGTCAACGAACATTCGCCAAATGGGGATCTCTTCAGTTGCAGTGTTAGACTCCACCACTTTGTCTAAAATTTCATCGTAGAGTTTGGACGATTCTGGCACCAGATGAGCTGCTAGGAAATCAGATAATGCTTGGCCTTTTACTGCCTTCTGAGGAACGAAAAACATATCGTATGGAGTCAACAGCATTATCCATGTAGCTAAACGGGAATTGAGAGAGCCCGGTTTAGTCATGAGTATTTTGAGAGGGTTGACTTTAGATATAATATGGATAGTCTGTCCAGACACATAGTGGCATGTCTTCTGGATGGCAAATACTAGTACAAGGCATTCCTTCTCCACCGGTGTGTATCTGTGTTCGGCACCCACCATTGTGTGGCTGAGTTAGTAGATTACCTGTTCATGGCCGCCTTCATTCTTCTGAGCTAATAGGGCACCAAGAAAATGGTCCATAGCGCAGACATATAGTAAGAAGGGCTTTCCCATCATTGGAGCTACCAATACTGAAGGGCTTGTAAGATACGCCTTGATGTCGTCGAATGCGTGTTGATATTGTTCAGTCCAGACGAAAGATACACCTTTCTTCATGAGCTGAGTGAATGGTTGACACCTTCCAGAGAGGGTCAAAATGAGTTGTCTGATGTAGGCTAGCCTTTCATGTAGTCCGCGTAGCTCTTTGAGGTTTCTTGGAGGATGCATATCGAGGATAGCCTTCACTTTCTCTGGGTTAAGATGTATACCCTTTGAAGTGATGACGAAATAAAGAAACTTGTCGCTGGAGACTCCCATAAAAGACTTGGTTGGATTCATTTTGAGTTGGTGTGCACGCATTAGTTCGAACACCGTTCTCAAGTCTTAGAGGTGGTTGCCCTTGAGACGACTTTTAACTGCGATATCGTCTACGTAGCACTCCACAGTTTTGTGCAAATGATCGCAAAAAATTATGTTCCTGGCTTGCTGGTATGTTGTCCCTACATTCTTCAATCCGAAAGGCATCAACGTATATCAGTATACCCCCAACGGTGTTTGAAAAGATGTGTGCTTCTCATCGTCGGAGAACATCTTGATCTGGTTGTAGCCTGAGAACCCATCCATGAAGGACATCCGCTCAAAGCCATAAATATTGTCGATTATTACGTTGGTGATCGGTAGAGGGAACTCGTCCTTTGGGCGTACAGAGTTCAAATCACCGTAATCGATACAGACTCGAACTTTACCATTCTTTTTCATGACTGCAACGATATTGCCAACCCAGTCTGGGTGTTGTTCTTCGCGAATGAATCCACTGGCAATGAGCTTCTTGACTTTATTTTCGATGGCCTCCATGACGTATGGTCAGAATCGTCGTTGTTGCTGCTTTACTGGCTTAGCTTTAGAGGAAATATTCAGGCGGTGCATGGCAACTTTAGGGTCCATGCCTGGCATGTCTTCAGAGCTCCATGCAAAGATGTCGATGTATTCTCTTATAAGCTGTATAAGAGATTGACGTTCATCGCCAGATAGACTTTTGCTGATGAAGATTGGTTTGAAAGATGATTAATCTCCTAAATTGACTTGGATGACTTCGTCTTTGGTAGGTGGTTTGCGTTGTTTGAAGCGCAGCTCCCACCTAGTATCCATCTTTTGAGCCTATTATTCAAGCTCGATTGATTGGACATCATCTGCAATTTGGTCAATGGAAACTATGTTGACGGACAAAGTTGTCTTGAGCATGTCGCCGATGCTGGAGTCTGAGTCCCAGAGGAAGGAATCAGAAGAATGAGAACAACGATCTGCTTCATCATCTAATCTTTTGGGAGTTATTGGAGGAGTGACATAACCCAAACCAACACCGCTTCGTTGATAGTAGTTCTCGGGTTTGCCGGGAGGATCAAAGTGTCGTATTGGCAACCATCGTCCTCGGTCGTAATTTATCCCCTGGTCTCTTTTGATGTCATATCCCATGTTCTGGATGATATTCTTGGCCTGCCAACTATACCAAAAAGTTGCTATTTCTTGGAGTCATAGTCAGCTTTTGTGTTGTGCTTGGGAGAAGTAGAGTCTGGAACAAACTTTCTCTCGCCAATTATACGACCGAAGATGATTAGTTCTTTATCCTTCTTTCTGGCTGGAACAATGAAGTAGAGGATATCTTCTGCATAAACTTTTTTCCATAGGTGGGGCGTCATGACCGGCATACAGAGGTATGGTCCTATGCCGTGCTCTAGAGCGTATATCGTATCTATGTAGTAGTTTACAGATTGATAGATATCGGGGTAATTCAAAGATAAACCTTTACTAAGGAAATACGTAAGTTCTTCTTAGGGATAACATCATCCGCTGAAGGTACATTATTACGAGTATTGATATACTCATTGAGACGATTATCATATAGAAAAGGAGCCACAGTCTTGGTCGAGTTCACCACATAGGGTAATTCTTCAGGATTGGGAGGACGGGCATCAGTAGGTTCCTCCTGGGGTGTCTTGCTGAGAGTGATGGTCAATGGTTTGACCTTGTCAGGGTTCTTCTTTTTTTATCCAGATTGTGAGAGGCTTCAAAGTACTTTTTGGTGTAGTACATCCTTTGACTCGGATGATCAGAGGACCATCATTGGAGGATGAACTTGCTTCAGCTTCATTGTCAGCTTCGTTGCCGTCATCCTTGGGGGACGGAGATTGGTAAAGTTTTAAATCTATATAGTAGGCTTCGATGCCCTTAAAAGGATCGATATCGGCAAACTCCGTCTTCACGACACCGTCACTGTTGACGTATTTGAAGCACTGGTAAAGTACGGAAGGAACAATCATGTTCTCGTGTATCTATGGACGTCCCAACAAGATATTGTAGGATACATTGGCATCGATGACATAGCAGGAAACCTCCGTTCGGAGATCACCAATCTGGCACTTAAGATGGATCTTGCCCAGTAGGTGGCTTCGACCAGCATTGAAAGCCATGATAGTTGGTTGCAGATAACTTGTGCAGTGGGATCCCCAGAATTTAAAGAAGACTTCTAGGAATGATACTGAGGGAGGATCCTGGATCAATGTGCATGCGGTCCACCTTGATCACCCTGATATACCCTGTATTAGCATGTCCTCCTGTGAAAAGGTAATATTGGGCACCACTTCCACAGTATTGTGGCAGTGAGGACAGGAGACAGGATCTTCAGCGGGGGCTTTGACTTCAGCGAGATAAGAGTCGGCATATAGTAAAGCTTCACTTAAGGCCTTTCGCATTTCTTTGGAGAGACTTAACAGATCGAATAGAGACAACCTGGCAGGTATATTGGCTAGCTGCACCAGTATGTCAAAGTTGTAGGGCCGATCCATGCCTTCGGGAGTTGGCGCCTTCAAAAACTTATCAAACAGTGTCTTCTTCTGTTTGGCTTTGTCCAAAGTTAGAGGCTTAGACGGGCTAGCTTTTGAGTTTATGGAGACAACAGGAGGTTGAGAAGGTACTACTTCTTCTTGTACGGGGTCGTATGTCCGAAGATAAGTCTTCTACGATCGCGTCTCGCCAGATAGAACCTCGTAGATGGGAGAGAATACCATATGGCATGACTTGTATTTTTTGCCCCTTTTTGCTTTGGGAGGTACCACCCCTTGCGTCACTTCTTGAACAAGGTCCGGATGGACCTACATGATCTCACCACGTTCAGTCGTGAGTGGCACCAAGGTTGAGTTGCGAGCTGGCGGTAGGTTGAAGACATCTATTATTGCCTTGGGAATCAGGACCACGCCGTCGGGGACTTCTGTGGGAGGAAAGTCGCCAAACTGAAGAGAGATCATATTAGAAGATACGACCTTGTCTTCAGCTTCGAGGTTGATCACTTGGCTATCGATAAGCTATTGTATCTTATTTTTCAGGACAATTCAGTCCTTGGTGGAATGATGCATGTACTGATGATAGAGACAGTACTTGGGATCGTTGAGCTGGTTCGCCTCTGCAGGACGTCGTGGCGGAGGCAATGTCAGCTTATTACCCTTCGTCAATGTATGAAAGATGATAATGACATCATCTTCATCAAAGAAGAAGGTCTTCTTATGCTTGTCGGAGGCGCCCTACGAATTGGAAGCTCCTTTGGATGTGTCGACCTTCAGGACTTCTTTCCTTTTACCCCTACGAACAGGGATAGTTTGAGGATGCTTGCCCTTGTCTTCGAATTTGGGTGTTTACAACCCCAATAGTTCTAAGTTAGGAACGTCATTTTTGGCAACATCAACGACCCCAATAAAAGTGGGCCATGTATCATACTTATGTATACCCAAACAAAACTTTACTGTAGAAAGAAATTTATGTCGACAAGTATCCATAAGTTCTGAGTCTGGTATACTGAAGGACATCTTCAGTGCTAGCCGCCTGAAGCTTTTGATGAAGGCGATGACATACTCAGTCCTCCTTTGCTTAGTCTCGATGAGGGTGGACATACTAACATGTATGCCACTCTCATAAAACCTGTTGAGGAACAACCTCTCCAAGTCTTTAAATGAATTGATACATCCGTCAGGCAGACTACAGAACCATTCGAAAGCTCCCTCCTACAAGGTGCTAATAAACAGTTTCGACAAGAACAGATCATCTCTGGGCAAGTATAGAGTCTGCGTGTTGAAGTATGTCACGTGTTGACGAGGAGAAGTCAACCCGTCAAATGAATTCAGCATCAGTAGCTTGTAGTTAGGAGGACAAGTAGCGTTCTCCCACTCAGAGGGATATGGTTGAGATATCTTCATCTTTTGAAGCTGTCTTTGTGTGAGATGGTATCGAGACGGGTGACCAGGGAATCAATTGCATCCTCTTGATTGAGCAGATATTAGGAAACAACTGCTGAACGGTTGTTAGACATAATTGGCGAAGGGCCACCCCCAGCATTTCTAAGGTTTAGAGAAGGCACAACGGAATGATACTCCTTTTGTAGTGAAGGAGGGTTATTGCTATGAGCCGGACTAGCATAGGCCGAAATATTTTGTTGAGGTGGAGGAACAGCCCCAGCAGCTTGAACCGCCATGATACTGGTAAGCATATCAGTGATCTTGGCGAATGTTGTTTCAAGGCCCTCTAGCTGTTTGCTGGGCTGATCACTGGCTTCTTCAGGTCTTTTTTCATCCTCCATGTATGTAGATAACATGCGAGGATGAACAGAGAAAATAGTACAACTGGTGCTGATACTGTCTATCTTCGAGTGAACAAGTCCTCCATCTTCAGGTAGAGGAGGTAGATAGTCGTCATCAGATTCGGAGGGATCGTCGTCCTATGGAAGGCTACCCCAGTATGGAGGTCATCCACTTCAGACTCTGAGGGAATACTACCTCCAGCTTGGGAGTCTTCGTTATCTATGCAGAATCTTGCCTTTGACCGAGTACCCATATAGACTCCTTTAGATGTGACAGCCTGCTGGCCATCTGTTGGTAGACTTTTTCTTCTTTTTCTTAGGAAACTGAAAAAGAAAGTTAGGTTCGTAGTCCACCGTCTTTGATTGGCGCTTCCGTAAGGGGGACCCCATGAAGCCATGTTGGATGAAACACACAGTGGCTTTTCATCGTCAGAGAAATGCAGCCCTCGAAACACGAACTTTCTCTGAGGCACTCTTGTTGCTTTGAAGCAGCAACAGTTGATAACAATACTGGTGCACAGATGTGCACTATGAATTATTATGTCCTCCCTCGCATTACGCTTATGATTTATCATGTCGCAAAAGTCAGCGGAAGGGAGTTTTGCCTTACAACCCATGTTGTATGCATGACCGAGCTTTGCATGCGAGTTCGTAAGAAGAGTTGGCATATCCAGACTTAGTTTACGTGCAAGGGTAATCCCCACACCTAAGTTCTGTGATGTCGTTGAAGACAGCCCCGTGCTATACGCATTGGGGCCTGTCTTTTTGATGTGGGCGCATAGGCCTTAGAGGCTGGCCTTGGGCGCATGCTCCTTGACAGTATGTCTGAGCCTCCTTGATGTGGGCGCATAGTATGGATCCAGTAAGACTGGGTGCATAGCCTTGGGTGCATGACCCTGGATTACTAGTCTGTTGAAGACAGAGGCATTCTGGTGGGGGTTATGCGCCCAAACATCTCCTTGGACGCATGACTTTGGGCGCATGCTTGGTGGAGCCTGGGTGCATAGCCTTGGGCGTTTGTGAGCCTCGTCGGGTTTGCCCAGAGTGTCGCACACCCCGATTCTTGGCATCGTAGTATTTTTCTTTGCCAAGTCTCGAGCGTCAAACACTCTGTTGTTGGTTGTACAGGAAAGAAGTCACTAGGCTAGTAGAGGCCGAAACGGTGTGAGCCTTCTCCATTTGGGGAACTTCTATGGCAGAGTCATGTGCACATGTGACAGAGTCCTCCAGTTGCAAATCTGCTACGACACTAGCAGGATATGCACAACGAGCCTTTGGAAGGCAAGTCTTGCGAGACTTGTTTGGCTTCGCTGATTTTGAGGGAGTAGAGACATCCCTCAAGAGCATCTCTTCGAACGCCTGCTGATCGAAGTTTATGATCAGCATCTTCTGAGTGCACCCTACTTTGTCGGTATCGGATTGTGTCACTATCTTTTCGTCAGAGGAAAAGGTAGTCCCCAGCAGAGTCACCATTTTTGTGGACACACAAAAAAGAAAAAGAAAATGCTGTCTTTTCTTTATTGGCACAAGACACCACAAATCGAGTACGCCTGAGAGATCCTGCGCTGAGGATCCCCGAGTACAAAAAAGAATTCTGGAGAATGAGACGATGGAGATCGAGCGGCAGTTGCTCCTTTACTCTGTTGACACTCAAATTACAAAAGTGGAAGAAAACCTAAGAAAATTGCTAACTCTCGGCTCGCTGGCAAGAAGTGCAGCAATTTGGCTCTTAAAAATGCTCTCCGTTTTGTGTTTTAAAAAGGGATGAGGCCCCTTTTTATAGTCGTTCTTGAGTTGGAATGATGTTATGCGCCCACATGAGGAAAACACACTAGTTTTCATATGGGCGCATAGTCCTGTCTTGGGCGCATAGGGTGTAGGCGCATACAGGCTGCGAGATCGTAGGTTGGTCGTGGTGTTAACGTGGCCGCATGCTTCGGTGCAAGACTACTCGTGGAGACTGACATGGCCGTACGCTTCTGTGCACATTTTGATTATGGCTTTGACTGAGTCAGGCTTGGGCGCATAGCCATGTCTCAGGATATGCACCCTCCTTTTGGGGGAGCTAGTCTTGGGCGCATGAAACTTCACTGGCTGGACGCATAGAGCTTCACTGGCTGGGTGCATAGAACTTCACTGGCTGGGCGCATAGAGTTCCACTGGCTGGGCGTATAGAGCTTCACTGGCTTCGGTGCATAAGGCTTCATTGCTGAAATTTTTTCATGCTTCTACAGCAATTAATGGCAAGAATTAGATAAGAGTTTTTCCTAATGTGATTGAGTACCCTAAACTTATATCCTATATCCTACTATAGGCTGTAGTGATTCTCTAGTTCGAGTACCACTATGAAATTATACTAGTTGTGACTCTCTCTACCTGTATGGGCCACCACTAAAAATGTGTCACGACCCGCACCCAATATAAGGGCACGAGAAGTGGGTACGTCCAGCCTACGCTACAGTGTCAGCGGTAGAATGCTGTACTAGGTCACAACATCCAACAATATATAACTGTACTTGTACAATAATATACTCTCCAGAAGGAGGACAACATAGAAGGTACAACTCAATCACAGAACCTAAGATGGAAATAAAGGGATAAAAAATAGATAATAATCTCAACAGAGAACTACAACTGAAAGTTAATAAGTTTGGATGTTTAAACAACATCAAAATCCAAATAACTGAAGTACATCTCAAAGACAAAACATCTAAATAAAGATAACTAGTCTAGCAGTCTAATCTAGATAATGGGCAAGTCCTCAGCAACTGTTGGATCCTCCTGAGGGCTCAAGTCACCGGTGTCGTCTAAGCCAGCTCCATAGTAAGTGTTTGCCATGAAATATAAAAGAACAGAACAATTATCGGAGGATCGAACTTTTACTTCACATTACAAACTCGCTTGTACAAAGAAAGCCTAGGGACGAAAACCTAGGTACAGCAGTCTATGTACAATTGTTTATTTTAGATTCTGGGGGGTGACGATAGAGGCTCGGGAAGGCGACGGCAGCCCTGCCTTACTCCTTGGACGATCAGTATGCAGCCTTGGCTCCTGCGAAGAGATGGTTGGCCTTGATGATGAAATGCTCTTCTTGCTCTCCCTCTATTATTCTTCTGGCTTCTCTATCTCTGTGTATTTTCTGACTATTGGGGGAGTCTCTCTGTATATGTATCTCTTTCTGATAGTTTATATCCTTACAAGGGAATGTCACCTCGCTATTTATAATAGTGGGATGTGATCATTAGGGTTGCCAATGATTAGCACTTGGAGATGGCGACGACCTGTGGATTGGTCAATCCAGGCCGTTCGTTTTTGATTGTGACTAATCCGAGCCATTGAGTGTAGATTACACCAAATTCTATTAACAATTAATGCTGATTGGAATAAAACTTCCTCATAATGATCTTCTGATGTCCGCGAATAAATTAGATTTATTCTCCCGCTACGTGTCCCAGATTATTGGGATTTGACCCAATCTTTGATTGCAGTAAATCTGAGAAATTAATCGGCTTAGGACACATGTCCTAGGAGCCAGCGGAGGATCTGAACCCCATGACGAGTGAGCCGCATATGATTTTGGGCCGCATATGATTAGGGCCACGTGTCAGGGTTGTCTGGGTAGTGGCCCTCCCTTGAGCCTTTGAACCACATGGAGGTAATCCTTGTGAGCCCATAGGGATACATCCACCTGAGCCGCATGGAAATATTCCTCTTGGACCGTGTGAGAAGTCTTTGCTTGAGCCGCATGAGGCTTTCTCGGCCTAAGCTACATAGGACGGATTCATTATGAACCGCATGAGAAGTCTTTGCTCGCGCCGCATGAGGCTGTCTTGACCTGAGCCGTATAGAACAGATTCATTCTGAACCGTATGACGAGTGAGCCGCATGCGAACACCCACGTGGCAAGGCCACGTGTATTTATGGCTTTCGGGGGATTTGTGTCAGAGATCTCTTTTCTCTTCCCTAGAAATTCGTCATTATGACAGAGTCATAATTACTTCTTTTAGTGTCAGGGCTGTCACTTTTTCAGAGTTGTCAGCCGTCAAACAATTAATGCGAGAGGGCAGAGGAGAGGGCTGTCCCGCCACGTGTCTTCTGAGCCGCATGGGATGTCTTGGGCCACATAGTCCCTTATGCCGCATGATTCTCTGAGCCGCATGGGCTTTCTGAGCCGCATGGGGTTCTTTGGCCGCATGCGTTATTTTTTTAGTATTTTCCATGCTTCTACAAGACCCCCTTCAAAGTTTTCAATTTGCAAAATTGAAATACTTTGAATAAGAAGCATGGCTGTGTTCTTCTAGCCGCGTATGAAACCCTGACCGCGTAGAGATCTTGGCCGCATAGATTGTTCAGCCGCGTAGGTGGTTCAGCCGCATAGCTTCTCGCCACGTGTGTGGGTCTTTAATTGCCTCAAATTCATTTCAGTGCCATCTTTGTAGGAGGAAATCCCAAGAGTCAGCTCATTAAATCTTTCGAATTTTATGCCTTGGGTGAATCTTGGAGACGAAACCCAAGGAGTCGGTTTCGCTCTTTATGAGTCGGTCATTGGCCCACGTGTCCTCCTTCTCCCGTCCTCCTATAAATAGGAGGAGTTTAAAGAGAGAGAGAAGGCTTCTTTATTTTCTTTCTTCTTCCTCATACCTTCCCTATCTCGATTGCCCTTCCCCTCTTCGATAATTAATGGCTCCCAAGAAGACCGTGGCAGCAAAGGGCAAGAAGGCAGCATCCACTTCCGCCTCGGCTGCGGCTGCTACTCCGTCGATCGTCGTACCTGATGTTCATCCTGACGTTCACCCCCCATTACTGGTAAGGACAATGTATGAGTTAAAGAACCCTAACTGCTATGGCTACGCCGTATATTTTATGCACGAGCCTTTGTGAGTCGCATTTTCGTCTTATGGCTGAGCTGTGAGCCGCATAAGAAAGCCACTGTGTCCGCATACGCGCTTCATCGACGAAGCTGCATAAGCGACGCTGAGCCGTATGGACTTTTATTGAATGGAGCCGTATAAGTGCTCTTCTGAGCTTGAGCCGCATGAGGCTTCGTTAAGTTGGAGCCGCAAAAGGCTTCCTTAAGTTGGAGCCGCATGGATGTTTTCCTGAGCCGCATGAGGCTTGGAAGCACCCAATCAGTTCTTTTTATCAATCCTTTTAACTTATCTTTCTCTGTCTCCTCTTCGGTGAATCTGTCGGTTAATGCAGCTGGAGAACTCTTGGTGGGTAGTGCCCAAGCTGCTCTCGGCTATAGGTACGACCATATTGTTCAGTATATGACGGACCAGTTTCCGAGTGATGAGCCTCCGGCTAGACTGAATGCCATCAAGAACCAGTCTTTCCATTTCCTTAATGCTATGATGAACTCCGGGAAATTTGAAGGGGAGTATTTAAAGCCTGCGTTCTTTTTTGGAGACGCCTTGACCGTGGAGAACGATCATGTTCTGGAGGTGTCGGAGAATTGGAGTTTTGTATCTAACGGGATGGCGATCCGCATCCCCCAGATGGAGCGATACTTCCCATTATCTTGGTTCAATATGCTCCCGTTGGACCGGAAGATGGAGGGGACTTTAACCCCTACTAGAAGTGGGATGTTTGTGGGGAACATCCATTATAATAACAATCTGAAGTCCGTGACTGCCGGCAAGGTGCATACTAGCTGTTCTGTGACGGGATTGGTCCCAGGTTCTTTCCTGAATGTGGCGGGCCCTAACTTCATATTTTCTACTGCCGATACTTTTATAAATCAACTTGCTCGGAAAGGCTCCTATCCCGTTGGTCGGTTGATGTTCCCTGGTTGGGTACACCCTATTCCCTCGTGGACCAATTTGTCTACTTGGATCTTACAGAAGTATAAGGCCTTTTTGTGCGAGATTGGCCTTTACCACGCTATCCGAGGCACCAGTCATGGTTTGTCCATAAACAAGGAGCTGTTCATGTCTCTGCTGGAAACGTATAATTGCCGTACGGGGACCTTTTACACACCTGTAGGGGAGATAGGACTCGTGCTCCATGAAATGCACACGGTCTCCAAGCTTCCTTGGGGGGACGAAGCTTTTGAAGCGTATACTCCCACTAATGAGGAACTCGAAGATTTGGAACGACGGTATCCTGGCTTCGTGGCTCTTTACCAGGAGATATTGTGCCATTATAGCACATGCCATCAAATAACCCGAAAGGATAGTAACTCGGAAGGGAATGCTCCCCATACCAAGGATTGGGTGCACTATCTCTTCCTGGCAGATGCTTCAGGTCGAGTCACCTTTCATTGCCCTCGATCTCGGGAAGCGGTTAAGGACTTGGTGTCGTCGGCTAAGAGGGTGGCCACTACCAGTGACAGATTCGGGAGCAAGACTGACAATTTCGGTTACTTTTACCAGGATACTCAAGAGCTGTCCGAGAAAGCACTTTTGGCGGGATTTTTGATGATCTGGCTACGAAATTGTGTAGTCTCGGGAGGAGCCGGTTCTATTGTGAGAATTAGTCGTAACTTCATCCTTTCAGCTGTGAAGTTAGTTTTGCGAATCAGGCTAGCTCTCCTCCCGGCCATGGTGTGTAGCATACACCGTGGCCTTCGTACCTTCACGTCTAAAGTCATTGCTCGCGACGTGACCAAGGATTTTGAACGGACTGAGTTGCCATATCATTATTTGATGGGGTGGCTGTTAATGCATTACCCGTCTTTGATGAGACCAGGCTCTGAAGACGGTGTAACTGATGATGACGTGCTTATCTTCCGCTATCGTGATGTGCCTTGGGAGTATGAGACCATGCGGGCTTGCCGGATGGCATTGGCGAGGGCAGATATGTACCGTATTTTTGCCTCCGTCCCTCGCTTTACTGCTAAGGACATAGAGGCTGTATATCTTGACGGTATTGCGCCCCCTCAACTTCTGGACGGCCAGATGCTCTTATGGCTGCGTAACATCCGTCCCTCACATCTGGTATATCGTAATCGTAATACTGTCTTTCTGAAACCTTATCTGCTGTCACGACCCGCACCCTAGAGTTAGGGCACGAGAAGTGGGTACGTCCAGCCTACGCCACAGTGTCGGCGGTAGAACGCTGTCCTAGGTCTCATGCATGTAACAGTATAAGACTAAACAGTTTATACTCCCCGAATGGGGGTGACATAGCAGGTACAGACTCAATTACATCTAAGGTAGAGCATGATAAGGATAGATAAAACATGAAATCAAAAAGAGGTACAACAGAGAGAAATTTAAGTATCTAAGATACACAAATCCAGAAATACATATCAAATCTCCAAACTCAGATACAGTAATCCATAAAGTAAATACAACTCCATACAATTAAAATAACTATCTAAACAACCTCTAATGTGTCTCCTCTAGGCTAGCAGGCAATCTCCAAGCTATCTGTAAAATTTATCAACGGGTCCAGTCAGGATAGGAGCGAGTACAGTACATCTCAACAATATCATAACAGGTTAGGAAATATAAACATGCTAGAGAGTAAGATACAGGATCTGAAGAAATAACATGATAAAAAAGAGAGAGACTGTAAGTAAATAGCTATACTATATAGAGAACTATCAGTGACTAGTGATTCAGAGCACAAGATGGTTATGTAAACGGCATGATGTTGTACACGAGTAATCTGTTGTACACGAGTAATCTACTGGATTGATTACATAACCACTTCTACTCCCCCGCCCCAATCAATACACAAGGATCTAGATATGATATGTGATTGCACACGAAGTATAGTCGCACACGAGATCATGTGAATACATGAATATACACGATTTCACACGATTTGTACACGAATGTCACGAATACAAGGAGTACACGATGCTCACGATAAAGTATACGAACACGAATACCCGATGTATCCGCTAAGGGGATAACATCGCACAACAAGATCCATATAGTACTAATCCGTGTTTCCAACATGTCAGCATCATGTAAAGTAATCTAAAGCAGGAAATATAATCCTAAACAAGATATGAAATGATCAGAGAATGTACTCGCCTGGTGTCTAAATATCCAAGGTAAAGATACTGTTCGAGGAGAGGTGTCTGGCTCCTAATTAGAATAGCACAAGTCACAACATGTCCAGAAGGGTAATATAAAGCACTTCAATGCATTCTACATGAATCTAGGTCAAACTAGGCCAAAGTCAACCCTTGGTCAACTCTGGTCAACTGCACTAGTCAAACTAGGTCAAACTAGGTCATGTCCTAACCCAGCAAGTCTTACTAGGCCTAACCAAGACTATCCTAGCAAGCACACATCAATACAAGACTATACAAGCCAACATACACCCAACTCTATATAGCATGCAATTATTCAATACTCAAATAGGCAAGAATTCACATTGGATATACACTAGATAATCTATTACTTTAAGCTATATATGTCTACACATATATACACATGCATATATTGGTATTCAACATTAGGTCTATAATCATGGCATTTCAAATGGTTATATAAACTTATATATTACAACACAATATGCTAACATATATATAATATACATACATAGCTAAGTTAACTATATTCATAAATACTTATTTAAGAGGCTATGTGTGTGTATGTGAACATGGCAAAGGGACAAGTGAGGGTTAAATGGGCATACATAGTGTATACATATCAAAGAGTGTCAAAGTGTAAGTGAACAAAGTGTCAAGTGTGATAGTGTCAACATAGTGTAAGGTGGTACATGAGGTAATATAGGATTTGTGTTAACATAGAACATTACATCTTATTAACTTGTATATTGCATACATTACATCTATTATTACATTACATTCATGCTTGCATTCATTCATCATTCATTTATTCTCTTGCACTACTATATGCACCATATATTACATACTATGGAACCTACATATTCATTACAAGCCATACTTATACATGCTTACATTAGATAGGATGCTTACACCTCATACATCATTTATTTAACCATTTACTCATGCTTGTATTCTCTATTTAGTTACATAATGTATATACATTAACATGGGTTAAAATCAAATAGAACATTATATTACACACAAGGGTACACAAAATACATATGCCGAATAGTAACTCCTACTAATAATCAATACTGTACTATCTTAGCATGAAATAAAATCTAGGATTAAATTATGTTATAGATCTATGTGTTAGCTTTCCGAAACTTCAAACGGATCGCGTTTTTGTTTCCGGAAACTCCCGGAATCGCGAAAACACCGAGAACGCGTTTGTCTTTCGTACAGCTGACACTCAAATAATTCTCCAGAAAGTTACAGAAAGAATTAGGCCTATTAATACATGTTTTTGGAAAGCTAACTTCAATACGCTTCTTTTAAAAAAACGGGAGATTAAATCGAGTTTTGAGCTAGAAGTTATGACATTTCTAAGTTATGGCTGAAATTAAAAACGTTGATAAAAATTATGACGGATTTGGGTAGTTTGAGACAAAAGAACACAAGTATATAACATAATATATCAAGAACTCACTTTCTACACTAATATATATATATGAGACACTACAAAACACATCTCCAATACAAAAATATGAGATTAAACATGTAATAATTCATTCATACATAACAACAACACATAGTGTGCCCAAATTTGGGATTTTCCTACATGGACACAACCACAACACAAAGGACACTCCTGACCTCCAAATGGACACGAAATGGACACAAATAGAGATACAACCATGGGGGTCATTCCTATGGGTTCAAAATAGACCTATATGTATGAGGAAATGAAAAGGAGAAGGGATTTATACCTCCCGGTAGATCGAATCGAAGAAAAACCTTCCCGAAGCGACACCGACACGTAGAGATTCCAAAAGGACACGAACGAGCTCCGAATCCTGCCAAACTTGGGTGACTTCCTCTTTGGCTAGAATGGAGAAGGAAAGAAGAAGATTTGGTGGTGAAATGGAAGGATTTGGTGGAGAAACTGCTAGGGATTGCTCTCTAGAAATTTGGGGAAGAACAAGAGAGAAAAATAGACGGATAATGACAAATGGGAGGCTCAACCCTATCCTTATTGTGGCTGGCCATAAAGGTGGTTTTGTCCTATTAGGAAAATTCCAAAAGCCCCTACTAACCTATTCTATGAGTATTAAGAAAGGGCTAATTGGTTGGGGCTAAATTAGTCATTCTAAAGTCTCTAATCACACTAACCTTATCCATAATAATTAGTCTAACCTCTAACTAAAATATTTCTATCATGTGGACTAAAATTAATATCATGTGGGCCATGTCTAACTAGTGTGTGGGTCACACTAGAGTCAAACTACCCCCGGGTCCCCGTTTCAAGTCAGATTGAGATAAAATTCGAACCCGACTCAAATAATCCCAAAACAATATCACAAATAATAAAATAATATCAAAATAATTCAAAGAGGTCAAATTCAAAAATATCCTTAGGCCAAAAATGATATTAAAATATCATAATCACATGGTTAGGCTCTAGGTCAAACAGTCTCTAGGGTTTCACTAGCAAAACGTCAAAACCACAAGTCATTGATTTAAATAATTTTAAAATAATTTAAAATCACCAAAAAAACATATCATGAATTAAATATCATTATTAAAATAATTATAAACACAAAATTTTAAAATTACCCTCATTTGGAAAACTGGGTGCTACATCTGCCTAGCAGGTTTGCCCGGCAGTTTGGATACAGTCAACTTTGTCTGGACAGCCCCAGTTCTTGTCTGGGTTATGAAGGTAGCCTTCTTGATGGTATCAAAGCTTGGCAATATTATGATTCGTTCCATACTCTTACCATTTTCTCGGTCCCTGCCATTAAGGAATCAGTAGAGATCTTGTATATGGCGGCTTTGTATCATGTCATGGCGAACAAACCCCCGGTCGCTTTTAACCCAGGTACTAGTTTTATTGTTGGTACCGGTTTGGAGGAAGGCTCTCAAGGGGCCAAGAAAAGAAAGACAAGAGCCGAAGTGCCAGATTTGGATTCCGCTGTTGAGGGTGATGAAGGTAACGAGCATGATAAAGATGACCCTATCCTTCCAGTGGTAGACGCAGAGGTGGGTCAGTTGCATGTTATGTCAGATAAGATATTGGGAGATCAGTCCCTCATTGCGTCTGGTCCTATTTTGAAATGTAGCAGGCAAGTTTCTCCTGTAGGCAGTGTTTCTCGATCCCGGAAGCTGGTTGCGACTAGGCACCGTCTGCTAGCCATAAAAGAAAGTAGAGAAGAAGTCAACCCTGCGTCAGAGGTAACAAAACTGCTCTCGATCCTTTCTTCCTTCTTTCCTTTGAGTTTCAATCCTAATTGTCTTCGTTCCCTCTTTTAGGTGTCGGGGGAAGAAGAAGAGTTTCAGGATGTCGAGGCGGTGACCCAGGATGACGGGGACTCCCATGAGCCTGTTCCTTTTCAAGAGGACGCAGATCAATCTTATCCCCCTTCAAGGTGACGGGGGCAGAGGACGTGACCGAGTTTAACTCGGGGATCGCGGGTGAGGGGACCATGCCAGTTATGGATGAGCCGCAGCCTTCATGCCCTTCCCCTGGTAAGATTAGCCGAATCTTAACCTGTGAGGAAGCCTATCTGCTCTATCATCATGTCTTTCGGGTTACGTCGACTGATTATTATTCTGGACATCCAGGTCCTGCCCCTCCAGTGCCGAGGATAGACATCGTTGAGACAACCCCAACCGAAGGGGCATCGGGGGAGAGGGGTGTACCTCCTCACCGTTCGACTCGTCTTGATGGGCCTTCTGGGGGCTCGAGTTTAACGGGCTAGTCCTCGAGGCAGTCGGGGCAGGGAACGATGGTCCTTGCGTCATCCTCTGCTCCGATGGCTTCGAGAATCGACCTTTCTGCTCTACCGAGTATCCAAGCTCTCCGGGTGGCGGAAGACGAGTTGGTCGCTATTCATGCATCGTTCTACTCGGACTCCGTTCCCCTGGTGGCGAGCTCTAGCGTTACTCCTCCGACGTTGCCGTTCAGGCTTCCCTTGACGCCCTCCTCTGCTGAAGTTTTGGACGACGCATTGCAGGACGTGGTTGACAGTTTCCATCGTCATTTGAAGAGGGGAATCGAGGCCGCTGTGGAAAGAGGGACCTCCTTTACCTTGGCCCGACGATGCGCCCATGGTCAATTAAATATCCTTAGGGATCTTCCTGGTGATGCAGGGATGGCTTTACTTCTGGAGGCGAAATTGCTGAAGGCTGATCAGCTGGTGGCCGAGCTTCGAGTATTGCGGCAGGCTGATCTGTCTGCTGTTATAAACGAAGAGCGGGACGCCCTTATCGCTGTCATAGAGAGGACCAGAGCCGCTCGGGATAAGACCAGACCGGCCATACTGAAGGTTCTCAGCGACTTATCTGATCGGTATGATCAATTGAGTTATGCGAATGAAAACGTTACGGCTCGGGAGGAGTTTGTCTCTCGTGAGATTACCGAGACGCGGGAGCAGATCCTTGCGCTTCAGAAGAAGTTGACTTTCTTGGAGTCTGAACTCGAGATTGCCCGTAATGACATGGGGCAAATTGTTCAGGAGGCTGACAGGGTTACTCAAGCTTCGACTGACCTGGAGGCTATCTTGAAGAAATTGGAAGATGACTGTCAGGCGCTCATGGACTTGGACAATGAGGAGTGGTTACTCCAGGAGGCCGAGCGTCGCTCTCGGCAACGGATTGAGCGGGGGACCACCTCAGTGAGAAACCGCCTCTTAGAATTGAGTAACACTGAAATGTAGTCGGCCTTTTCTTTTTCTTTTTTTGAAAGGGACGCGGTCCCGAAATATGTAATACTTCTTTTCTTCCTTCAAATAAAGAGTACTTTCAATTCTACCCTTCATTTGTATTGCCTGCTGTGCCTGTGATATTGTGGGGATGTTCTTCCCCGTATAGGGGATATATTTGTGGACCTGTTATCCATGGCGTACCTTGGTTTTAGGTATAGATAACAAGTTTTGGTCAGGATACATAAAGCAGCCATAGCAAAGTGGTCATGGGTGCTCTTGGTATTGAGAAAAGGAATGTCGTAGAGCAGCTGGGCTTCTGGGGCATGATGAGATGGTAGGTTTGTGTTAAGAAACTTACCTGAGGATATTTGTGGGCCTATTATCCTTGGCGTACCCTGGTTTAGGGTATGGATAATAGGATGAAGGGGAACCGACATACTTGCTCAGAGGTAACGAGGACATGGCAAGTAGGAAAGTTTTTTAAACGTAGAGTCTTCCCACTCAGAGGTAATGAGTACATAGCAGGAGTGAACTCGACGGATGGTATTGGTGGTCAACAGAGGACATTTGTGATCAACAGAGGACATTTGTGGTCAACAGAGGACATTTGTGGACCCATTACCCTTGGCGTACTCCGGTTGTGGGTACAGGTAATAGGTCGAAAGGGGATAATCATACTTACTCAGAGGTAATGAGGACATGGCAAGTATGAAGGTTTCTTCGACGGAGCCTTCCCATTCAGAGATAATGAGGACATGACAGGAGTGGGCTCAATGAAGGAGGGTACGTAGAATGACTCAGAGGTAATGAGGACATGGAAGTTCTATGTAAGGGGTGATTTGTTTTTGGTAGAAATGGGACGACTCAGAGGTGATGAGGACATGGCCGTCTTGGAAGTTTGTGGACCCGTTACCCTTCTTGTGCACTGGAAGTGCAGGTAGTGGATCATGAGGGAGGATCTCTTGTAGGAAGAAAGTTCAGCGGTATGGTTATACATGACTTTCTTTCAAAAGAGTGACCGGGATGTAAGTTCAGGGGTACCAACGGGTACATAACTCGACAATCCATGAATGTTGGGATCAAAGTATAAGTTCAGATGTACCAGCAGGTACATGACTTGGTAATTTGGGACATGAATTCAGCGGTACAAGAGGGTACGTGATTCGAAGATCTAGAATATTGTGGGTGTGAGTTCAGCGGTACCGGCGGGTACGTGACTAGGGAATTTGGAGAATGGTGAGTGTGAGTTCAGCGGTACCAGCGGGTACATAACTCAATAATCTGCAGAATGTTGTTTAGACATAATATTTTTTCAGGAACTTGCCGTTGACGGGCAACATAAGCAAGTCTCCGTTTTGCTTGGCGAGGTGGTAAGCACCGTTGGAGAACACGGCCTCGATAACAAATGGACCATCCTATTTTGGCTGGAACTTGCCGGCGGTCTGGTGAGTCATGACCATTGGCCTCCGGACTGCTAGAACAAGATCGCCCACTTGGAATGTTCTGACTTTAACCTTTTTGTTGAAGGCTCCTGAGATGCGTGCTTGGTATAGCTCGATCCTTTGCTGAGCTAGGAGGCGCTTTTCATCTAAGGCCTCCAACTCTTGTAGTCGACGTCGGTAGTTGTCATCCGTCGTCAATTGATAAGTGAGGGCGACGCGGAGTGAGGGTATTTGAGTCTCTAATGGGAGAACTGCCTCACTCCCGTATACTAGGGAGAAGGGAGTATTCCCGGTGGCTGTTCGAACTGTGGTGCGATAAGCCCATAAGCATTCACCGAGCTTCTCATTCCAGTCGCGTTTGTTGGAAGAGACAAACTTCTTGACGAGTTTGATGATTATTTTGTTGAATGCCTCTGCCAACCCGTTCGCTGCCGGGTTGTACGGTGTCGAAGCGACATTCTGAATACGGTGCTTATCGCAAAACCGATAGAATGTGTGGCTTGCAAACTGTAGACCATTATCATCGATGATCCTTTGGGGCAGTCCAAAGCAGTAGATGACGTAATGCTTAAGGAAGCTGATCACGTTTGAAGTCTTAACTTCTGCGAGTGGGACAGCTTTCGCCTATTTGGAGAAGTAATCAGTGATCGCAAGTATGAAGCGATGTCCTCGGAAGGAAGGTGGGGTGATTGGACCAACGATATCCATTCCCCATGCTTCGAATGGCCAGGACGCCACCGTCGGATATAGAAACTCGGATGGTTGGTGAATGAAGTCCGCATGGACTTGGCAGGCTTTGTATTTTCTAGCATAATATATCGTATTTGCCACCATTGTGGGCCAATAGTAGCCCATTCGGCGAAGGTGATCTTACAGTTATGGGCCGGGCTGGTGGGCCCCACAGATACCGTCATGAGCTTCTCGTACGGCTTCTTTGGCTTCTGCATTTGACAGACACCAAAGCAGTAATCCATCGTAGGAGCGGCGATACAGCATTTTCGTCTCTGTATCATAGAAGAATCTGAGAGAACGCTATCTGATAGAAGTGGCTTCCTTTGGGTTCTCGGGCAGGATGTCGTAGACGACGAAGTCGATGAATGGTTGTCTCCAAGCTGGGGCATCCTCGATCATCTGTGCGAAATAACTCGCCACAAATTGTACATTGTTCTTGGGACATACCAGTTCGTGGCCTATCACATCCACTGATTGGCGATCATGATTCGGAACTGCTAGGGAAGTGGCAAGACCAACTAAGGCATCAGCTTTAATATTTCAGAGTCTGGGGACATGTTCGATGAAGAACCCCTCGAACGACGAGATGATGTCAATCGCTATTTGGTGATAAGGGATCATGTCTTCGTGGCGGACCTCGTATGAGCCCCGGATCTGATTGACGATTAGTTGGGAGTCGCCGTATGCTTCAAGGTATTCTACCCCCAGCTCTCTTGCAAGTTAGAGGCCAATGACCAGAGCGTTGTACTCGGCCACATTGTTAAAGCAGGGCTCTGTGAGGGAATAAGAGCGGTTGATCACCAATCCGGAAGGGGAGACCAGCACTACCCCGACCGCGACGACTATATTGCCTTTAGGGTCGGTCCTCGAAGCACCGTCGAAGAACATTCGTCATATAGCCTCGTGAGAGGTTACATGCGAGTCGGCGACCTCATCTGGGATCTCTTCATATATTCTGGAGGACTCCGAGCATGGGTGTGCTGCTAAGAAGTCTGCCTGGGCTTGACCTTTGACTGCCTTTTATGGGACGAAGGTCATATGATAAGGGGACAGCAATATTGTCCAAGTAGCTAGGCGAGAACTGAGTGCCCCTGGTTTAGTCATGAGGACCCTGAGAGGGTTGACTCGTGAGATCATATGTATCATTTGTCTGGTGACATAGTATCGTGTTTTCTGAATGGCGAACACCAGGACGAGGCATTCCTTCTCCATAGCGGTGTATCGGTGCTCTGGCCCAATCATCATTCGGCTGAGGTAATATATGGCTTGCTCATGGCCCACATCGTTGTTTTGTGCGAGTAGAGCTCCGAGGGAATGTTCCATTGCTCGTACATAGAGCAGGAATAGTTTTCCAGGAACCGGGGCCACCAAAACTGGAGGATTTGGCAAATATTCTTTGATGCTGTCGAAAGCACGCTGACATTCCTCGTCCCATATGAATGAGACTCCTTTCTTCATGAGATACGTGAATGGTCGGCATCGCCCAGTGAGGTTAGAAATGAACCTCCTGATGTAAGCTAGCCTCCCTTGGAGGCCTCTGAGTTCGCGAAGGTTTCTCGGGGGACCCATCTCCGTGATTGCTTTTGTTTTCTCCGAGTCTACATGGATACCTTGTGCCATAATGATGAAGCCCAAGAACTTCCCGCTGGATACGCCCAGAAAGGACTTCGTAGGGTTCATTTTCAAAATGTGTGCTCGCATTAGGTCGAATACCGTCATTAGATCTTGTAGATGGTCTCCCTTGCGGCGACTCTTAACGGCTATATCGTCAATATAGCACTCCACTGTTTTGCGTAAATGGTCTCTAAAGATGATGCTCATGGCTCTTTAATATGTGGCACCGACATTCTTTAAACCGAAAGGCAAGACTGTGTAGCAGTATGTGCCAATTGGTGTTCGAAATGATGTATGGTTTTTGTCATCATGAGACATTTTGATTTGGTTGTACCCCGAGAAGCCATCCATGAATGACATACGTTCGAAGCCGCAGGTATTGTCGATCATGATGTCTGTAATAGGAAGGGGGAATTCATCTTTGGGGAACGCCTCGTTCAGATTTCGGAAGTCGATGCAGATTTGAATCTTCCCATTCTTCTTAAGGACGGGTACTATATTAGCGACCCAATCGGGATATTGCTCCTCACGAATGAAGCCGCTGGCTATTAGTTTGTTGACTTTGGCTTCGATCGCATCCATGACACCTGGGCGGAAGCGTCGTTGTTGCTGCTTGACTGGCTTTGCATCTGGCCGTATGTTGAGCTTGTGAAGAGCAATATCAGGATCTAACCCCGGCATGTCTTTATAACTCCATGCGAACACATCAATATATTCTCTGTTAAGTTCCAGCAGCGATTCTCACTCGTCGTCCGTTAGGCTTTTACTGACGAAGATCGGTTTTGGAGAGGATTCGCTGTCGAGGTCGATCTCATAACCTCATCTTCGGTGGAGGTTCTCTCTGCTCAAACCGCTTTTCCCATTGTGCATCCAGCTGTTGGGTCCACGGCTCTAGCTCGAGAATTTCTGGAATGTCTTCGTCTTCTTCGTAAGCGTCGGCGAATGCCATATTGACTGACAGGATTTGTCTGAATATGTCTCCGATGCTGGTATCCGAGTCGGAGGTTGGTGACTCGGTTGAATGTGACTGCCAGTCACACTCTTCATCTGAACTCTCAGGGGTCATCGTGGGAGTTACATACCCTAGTCCACATCGAGTTTTGCTATAGTAGTCCCGTGGCTTGCCAGCCGGGACTGGAGGCTTCAAAGGTAGTCGCCGTCCGGTGCCGTAGTTCAAGCCTGGTGTAGTCTCCAGATCATATCCCTATTTTTGCATGAGATATTTGGCCTGGGGACTATAAAGATACAGAGGCAGTCTTCCTGCGTCTGACCCAAGATCGACCTCTTTTATGGTGAAGGGACGCGGATCGTCTTTCCGGCCGAAGATGATTGGATGATCTCCTCCCTCGATTATATGGTACGTGTCTTCTGCTGGAATAAGCTAGATTGTGGTGTACACATTTGTCACTCGTGTGTGTAGGTAGGTGCCTATACCATGTTCCATAGCGTACATTGTACAAAGCTTATTAAGCTCGATGTAGTTCAAAGATAGCCCTTTATTGATGAAATAAGGTATCTTTTCTAGGGGGATTATATCATCCGCGGAGGGAACATTAGTGTGGGCAGCCACATACTTGGCTAGCTTCGGTTCTTCTTTGGTGACCCCCTGTATAAACGACGACTGAAAGGATGACCTGGGCAGCTTGATCGTCAGAGGTTCAACTGGCGGAGCAGAACGTGGAGTTGTTTGGAGACTAGTAACCCCCAGTTTGGTACTCGATGCTAGGCAGGGAGTGGTTGGTTCGCTAGAAGTCCCAGGCCTTGCATCAGGGTGATGACTCTTCTTGGAAAGACGTATCGTCATTGGCTTGTCCGATGGATTGAGCTTCTCCTTTTGCGGCTGACCAATTTTTGGCAGCCTGATTGTTAGTGGCCCCGTTGTAGGTCTCGACACTTGGCCCAACCTCGGCAGTCGGATTATCATCTGTTCTTCTTGTGCTGAGAGACTGACCGCGTCCTTACGTAAAGTGGTCGTAAGGGGTGCGGATTTGCCTGGCTTGCGAGCCTGGAGATGGATCGTCAGAGGTTCCTCTGATCCTGTGGCTGTCCTGGTATGAGCTTGTACATCTTCTTCACCCAGGTGCTTCTTTGATTTTTTGTACAGGCAGGAGTCTGAGTAATAAGATTCGACTCCCTTGAAGGGATCGATATCGGCAAATTTTGTCCTTACGAAACCATGCTTATCGACATATTTGAAGCATTGGTGCAGCGTGGAGGGCACGATCATGTAATCGTGTATCCAAGGGTGCCCCAGGAGGATGTTGTAAGAAGTATCGGCATCTATGACGTAGCAGGTGACTTCTGATTGGAGATTACCAATCTGACACTTCAGGCAAATTTTCCCAATCGGGTAGCTCCTGTCCGAATTGAAATCGCTGATGGCGGTGCTTGTAGGCGTCAGGCGATGCATCAAAATGCGAAGATGATGTAGCAGACCCTTCAGAATGATGCTTATGGAAGACCCAAGATCAATGTGCATCCGGTCCACCTTTACGTCGCCGATGTATCTAGTGTAGTATAACGGGCGATCGTGTAGGTTGGTTTTGATGAGCATGTCCTGTGGAGAAAAGACAATATTGGGCATCGCTCCTGTACACGCACTGTCTTGGAGATCCACAGGTTGATTATCTCCCGTGAGGTTGACTTGAGCCAAGTATGCGTCGACATTTTGGAGTACGTAGCTCAAGGCTACGTGGACATCCTTCGAGAGCCTCAGGAGTTCATATAAGGACAACTTGGCCGGTGTATTGGCCAATTGCGCTAGTATATCGAAGTTATAGGGCTTCTCCAGCCCCTGAGGTGTCTCTTTACGGAGGGATTTGTCGAAGCGAGTCTTCTTCGGCCTAGGCTTGTCGGTCGTCGGAGGCTGAGCCGGTCCCGAAGCGTCAGTGGTAGCTGGAGGATGATCATCAGTCGAGTTCTCAGCCACAGGTTGGGATTATGCTCCAGATCGAGTAACGACGGCCGTGACTTCTTCCACATCTGCTGAGATGGTACGGCAGGATCTGACTTTTCCACTTCTCTTCTTGTGAATATGAGGCGGCGAGGACTGAGTCACCTCATGGACCAGGTCCGAATGGACCCACATGATTTCTCCTCGTGATGTGGTGAGGGGTACTAGACCAGCAGCTTGATCACGAGTAGGCGGAAGATTAGCAATTTCCATCGTCGCCAGAGGGATAGGTATGACACCGTCTTGAGTCTCCGTTAGAGGGAAGTTGCCGAATTGTACGGACACCATGTCGGCTGCTACGGTTACCTCTCCGAAATCGATGGCTAGAGCGTTCGAATCGATAAGGTTTTGGATGTATCATTTCAGTTGGTAGCAGTCATGTGTAGCATGGTGGACATAGTGGTGGTAATGGCAGAAATTTGGATTCTCCAGATCCGCCGGCCGAGGCTCCCGTCTCGGTGGAGGAAGTTGAATTCTGTCTCCTTGTATGAGCATGTCCAAGATAGGCTTGACGTGGCCGTCTTCGAAAGAATAAGTAATTTGAGGCTATTGTTTGTCTGATAGTTGTGTCTCAGGCTTCTGGGCCGTATCGGCCACCATGGGCTGCTTGCCTCTGCTGTCCCGATTGTTGGAGGGGCTACCCCCATTGTCGTTGTTGCTGTTGGAATGCTTGCCCTTGTTCTCTCCCTCCGAGATATGCAATCCCAGTTGGTGAGCCTTTCTCAACCGTTCTTCGGCACTTGTGGCACTGATGATAAATGCCTTCCAGTCCTTGAATTGACTCTCGCCCATCTAGAGACTAATTGTTGGGAGTAATCTCTTTTGGCAAATTTCAATCAAGGAAGAGTCCGGATTACCAGATGGCAGCTTCATAGCGGTTTGACGAAACCGCTCAATATAATTCCTCGTCAACTCTTTCTCTTCTTGGACGACGTCCATGAGGGTAGACATCATGACGTCCTGCCCTACCTCGTAGAATCTCTCCAAGAACAAGCGCTTGATGCCAGCGAAGGAGTGGATGCAGTTGTCTGGCAGGTTACGGTACCAGTCGAAGGCGAGTCCTTCCAATGTCCCAATGAATAATCGTGTGAGGATAGCGTCATCATGGGGCAGATGGTCCGTGGTGACTTCGAAGTAAGTGATGTACCGACTTGCTGAGGTCTTGCCATCATATGGGTTGATATTGAACGACTTATATCTTGGTGGGAATGGAACATCCCTCCATTCAGCAGGATATGGTTGCCGTATTCTGAGGTCTTGAGAGTTTTCTCGGGCGTGGAACATGGCTCGGAGCTCCTGAACCTCTCTTCTTACTTCTCGGGCCTCATTTGCCATGGTAGGGGCCGTTATCTCGGGAGAATTATTGCCCAGTTTCGGTGTCGCTGAATTTGAATCTACATTGATTGTGGGACCCGCGCTCATTTGGCCAGGTGTCACTTCCTGCAGAGTAGGAAGAGCCGCTTTGATCTCATCTACAGACTTGACCAAGGCATGCAGTATGGCCTCCAAAGTGTCGATGCGTTGGCAATCACTGGAACCACCTTGATTGGTGTCCGTCATGAACACCGTCCTTACATGAGGAGTGATGGAGGGAATGGTGGAGGATGTACCCTGCGAGTCATACCCGTGCATCGAGAAGTCATCGGGGTATGTGGGAATGTTCTCTTCGGGTTCTAACTCGGAGGGGATAGTACCCCCAGCTTCGGAGCTTGCTTCATTTTAAGAGTCATGGATGTCCTCGGGGACGTCAGCATTTGTTGAGAGAGTTGTTTCTCCGGGCTTGTCTCCTTGGAACACCGGATTGTTGTGGATGTTTTGGGGAGTGCTACCCCCAGTTCCTACGACCCCCAGCGATGTGGATGATGAATCTCCTATCGCAGCAGATTTCGTCTTCGAACGGGTGTGTTGGAATACTACGGTGGAGGACAACCGTTTAGACGACAGTTTCATAGCTATAGTGGTTGATACCTTCGGGCTGGAGAGGCTTGTCTTCTTCCCTCTCCCCTCGGCGGGGACTTTCTGAGTGGAATTGCAGGAGACAACAGGAGGTGCCTCATCCTCCGAGCTCGGATGCTGTAGTCTTTGTAAGACGGACGGTCGGTCTTCTGTTACTGCCACGTTGTTACAGCAGCAGTTGACGATGATCTGGGTGCAGTGACGTCCGTGTGATGACTCTTTGCACACCAAGGCCCCTTCTCTTTCCTTGCGTTTGTAGAGGATAGCCTCACGCAGGTCAGAGGGACCACTCTGTTCGTTCGCCGCCGGGGGCTGGGTTCGAGTAGTTCTGTACAACTTTCCATCAGAGTCCTGCGTGATAATTAGTGGGATGCCCCGATGGTCAGAGGTTGGGGCAGCTGACTGGGCTTAGTGAGCCTGCGCTGCCCTAGACTTCCTCCTTTTAGCATTTGTGGGTGCGTAATAGGAGGAGTCCAAGTTGAACACCACAGAGTCTGGCTTATCATCCAGAGAACCATCAGGGTCAGGACCGCATGAGAGACGGTCGAAGACTGATCGAGAGAAGCGTGGAACGGACTCTATGCGGCTGGAATTAGGTACTGTACAGGCTGTCTGCATGCGGTTGTCTTCTGCTGTTGGATGAGTTGTTTTTGTGCGATTGGAAGCCACGACCGTGTAGGCTGGCCGCATGCAGTTGGCAACTGTGGCCGCATGGGTTTTCTGCAAGCAATTGACTTCCATAGCCGCATGAGTTTCATCCATGTGATTGGCAACTGTAGCCGCATAAGCTATGCGGCTGACAGTTGTGGCCGCATGAGTTTTCTTCATGCGGCTGGCGGATGTAGCCGCATGAGCTTTCTCCCTGCGGATAATACCCTTATGCAGCTCGGATCGCATAGAGTTCCTCTTTGCCCCTGCAAGTCCAGCATCATAGTATTTTCTTCTGCCGGACTTGGGGACAGCAGAGTTGTCTACGGTCTGAAGTGGAGCCGCAGGAGAGTCTTTCTCGCTGTCTTGAGCAACAGAGGGTATCCCATCGAGGGCTTGGGGAGGAGAAAATGATTTTGGCCTCCACTCTTTGCGAGCCTTCGTCCCGCGGGTGCGCTTCTGGACCGGGCCTATGCTTCCTTCGGAGAGCATCTCTTCAAACGCCTGTTGGTCGAAGTGGACGACCATTTTTTGTTGCGTGGAGCCAAGTTTGGCTGCATCTGATTGCGTCACCAACTCCTCAGCCGTGGAGAAGTTTGTCTCCAGCAGAGTCGCCATCGTGTTTGCCATGAAATATAAAAGAACAGGACAATTATCGTAGGACCAGACTTTTACTTCATGTTACAAACTCGCTTATACAAAGAAAGCCTAGAAACGAAAACCTAGGTACAGCAGTCTAAGTACAATTGTTTATTTTAGATTCAGGGGGTGACGATAGAGGCTCGGAAAGGCGACGACAGCCCTGCCTTACTCCTTGGACGATCAGTATGCAGCCTTGGCTCCTACGAAGAGATGGTTGGCGTTGATGAAGAAATGCTCTTCTTGCTCTCCCTCTATTATTCTTCTGGCTTCTCTCTCTCTGTGTATTTTCTGACTATTGGGGGAGTCTCTCTGTATATGCGTATCTCTTTCTGATAGTGTATATCCTTACAAGGGAATAGCACCTCGCTATTTATAATAGTGGGATGTGATCATTAGGGTTGCCAATGATTAGCTCTTGGAGATGGCGGCGGCCTGTGGATTGGTCAATCCAGGCCGTTCGTTTTTGATTGTGACGAATCCGAGCCATTGAGTGTAGATTACACCAAATCCCATTAGCAATTAATGCTGATTGGAATAAATCTTCCTCATAATGATCTTCTGATGTCTGCGAATAAATTAGATTTATTCTCCCGCCACGTGTCCCAGATTATTAGGATTTGACCCAATCTTTGATTGCAGTAAATCTGAAAAATTAATCGGCTTAGGACACGTGTCCTAGGAGCCAGTGGGGCGATCTGAACCCCATGACGAGTGAGCCGCATATGATTTTGGGCCGCATATGATTAGGGCCACGTGTCAGGGATGTCTGGGTAGTGGCCCTCCCTTGAGCCTTTGAACCACAGGGAGGTAATCTTTGTGAGCCGCATAGGGATACATCCACCTGAGCAGCATAGAAATGATCCTCTTGGACCGTATGAGAAGTCTTTGCTTGAGCCGCATGAGGCTTTCTCGGCCTGAGCCGCATAGGACGGATTCATTCTGAACCGCATGAGAAGTCTTTGCTCGAGCCGCATGAGGCTGTCTTGACCTGAGCCATATAGAACGGATTCATTCTGAACCGCTTGATGATTGAGCCGCATGCGAACACCCACGTGGCATGGCCACGTGGCATGGCCACGTGGCATTTTTTATGGCTTTCGGGAGATTTGTGTCAGAGATCTCTTTTCTCTTCCCTAAAAATTCGTCATTATAACAGAGTCATAATTACTTCTTTTAGTGTCAGGGCTGTCACTTTTTCGGAGTTGTCAGCCGTCAAACAATTAATGCGAGAGGGCAGAGGAGAGGGCTATCCCGCCACATGTCTTCTGAGCCGCATGGGATGTCTTGGGCAGCATAGTCCCTTGTGCCGCATGATTCTCTGAGCCGCATGGGCTTTCTGAGCCGCATGGGGTTCTTTGGCCGCATGAGTTATTTTCTTTAGTATTTTCCATGCTTCTACAGTAAGTAGCTCCTCATCCTCTGTAATATTTTTAATAGGTCCAATCCGGACATGAACGAATACATATCTCTCACACAGTTTATATCATGACAGGAAATGTAAAGCATGCTATAGAATAAAGTACATGAAAACTGTAACGATAAACATGAAGAAGAAGAAGAGAGAATTTGATAACAGAAAATATTTAGGTATGTTAATAGAGAACTGTAAGTGACTAGTGATTTAGAGTATAAGATAGACATATGAACGTCTTGATTTGTACATAATTACACTACAGTGTTTGCACATGATTACACTACTTTAGAATTGTTCACATGACTACTTTTACTCCCCCGTACCCCAATCAATACACAAGGTTCTAGACAGGTTATGTTATTGTACATGAAAGTTTATACATAAAACTCATCAGATTATGAGAGTACGTGAGAGCACATAAGTGTACATGAATAATAAGAGTCCATGAAATACATGATGTTCGTGAAAAGCACATGACATGATGTATCTGATGCACCCGAGGGGGATAACATCTCATGGAAAGATCCATATAGTACTAATCTGTGATAACATCGTGTCAGCATCTAGTAAATTAGTCTATAACAAGAATATAATTCCTAACAAGTATGAAACGGTCAGAGAATGTACTCGCCTGATATCCCGAATGTCTGATGAGAATATGAGTCCGAACCGGAGTATCTGAGTCCTATTTAGAGCAACCACAGGTTACAAAGTATCCAACATGAATTTAGTTAAATTTACAATGCATTCTAAATGATTCTAGGTCATTCTGGGTCAAAGTCAACCCTTGGTCAACTCTGGTCAACTCTGATCAACCATTCTGGTCAACTAGGTCAACCCTAAGTCAACTAGTCTATTATTCCAAGTTTAGGTCAAACTTGAGTTATCTAGTCATTCTAAGTCCATTTGGGTCAAGTTTGGTTCAAGTTTGACCCAAAGTTGACTTTTGTCAACTTGGTCAACTTGTTAGTCAACTATGCCAAGTTAGGCCTATTGGGTCAATTATAAACTAACTCACCAACCATAGGCTAATATCCTATATCAAAATTAATATATTCATTCAATTCAATATGTAATATATATATATATATATATATATATATATATATATATATATATATATATATATATATATATATATATATATATATATATATACATAATATGTATATACATATACATAATATATACATATACATAATATATATATATATACATGCTTACACACAAATATACTAATATACATATATGTATATATATATCAAAGGAGTGAAAGAAAGTGTGTGTGTGTGTGTGTATGTATGTTGTGTTGTGTAAGGGGGTAGACTAAATCTCAGAATCTGAGATTGAACTCAAGTTCAATCTCAAAACAAAACCAAAAACCAAGTCTCAACTTATCAACCTACACTAACATTCAATAGTACATACATATATACATATACCAATACCTATAACCAATAGCTTACAACACTCAGTACATGTGATATCCATATATATATAGGTATTCCAACTCTCATATATATATATATATATATATATATATATATATATATATATATATATATATATATATATATATATATATATATATATACAACTGAAATCTCCTAATGTATCTTAGAAAACTGAGAACACAACCCATATTGCTAACTTATATACCTTATAATTTCCAACCCTCACATGTATGTATATCAACCCACATACCCTCAAAAGAAACTGAACTCAATAGGTATCTCAGAAATCTAATTCAAAACTAAATATCAATGTCAAGCTCAGAAATCTGAGTTGAACACAAAATAAATTCTCAAATATCAAAACCAAATCAATATCAAAAACCTATGTACTACACAAACCCAACTCAAAACCTAAAATCCAAAATACATAACTAAAACTCATGAAACTTGACAAACACAAAGGTGTACACGTGTGTGTGTCATGCTCGTGTCCTCACAGAGTCGAACCCGTGTCTGTATCATGTCCAAACAGTACGTATCGTACATACACGTACACGTGTATAGAAAAATCCTCGTGGGCACGTGCCGTGCTCGATAGACACCACACGCAACATGAGGAGCCTCGTGCTCATGCACGTAGCTAGATGGGGTCTAGGTCTAGGTGTACACCACCCTGACATCCGTCCACACAGTGTCCACGCGTCACACGAACAACGTGTCAGGAAGGGCTGTGCACGCGTGCACGGTGTCAGCCGAATTAGTGCAGGCGCGATAACTTCGCGCACACTCAACAAAATCTCGTGAAATTTCACAAGAACGTGGGCAGAGATTTCCCCCACGTGTCAACAAAATTTCACACCAAACTTTGTCGTATCCATCGAGTTATGACACTCAGAATGCAGGACAGTGCACGGACTGTGCACGAGATCTCGTGCTACGTCCCTGTATCCGATTTGGACACGAAAAATGTGTCAAATCGAGATCCATCTTCACAGAACTTGTTTTAAATATAAACAACAACAAATTCATGAAAATAGAATCAAAAAATAAGAACTTTCGATTCTAAGAGGTATTTCATCGAGCATGTGTTCTAATACACCGACACGCGTCCGAACGCCTACCAAACGATACAAAATCCTACCAAACTACATCTACAGGTTCGAGACACCTAGATTGATGAATCTATGAAGAAAAATCAGAATTTACAGGGGTTTAGAGGGGTTTACCTATTGAGAGTTAATATCTCAATGTAACGAGCCTCCAAATGTCCCGATGCCAGTTTCCTCCGGTCCAAAGCCTCCGATTCCTTGCTAGCAATTTTCTAACAAGTTCCACTCCTCCCAAGGATCACAACGTACTTCGTTTGGTCTGATTTGGATAACGATTGAGGAAAAGAGCCTATTGGAAAGGAATGGGAATTTATAGGATTTTGAGAAAGGTTGACGGCTACTATACTATAACACATATAGGGGGCTCCTATTGTGGCCGGCCAGGGGTGCTGCTAGGGTTAGGTTAGGGTTTAGGATGGGCCACAATACAACTAAAGTCCAAAAGAAGCCCATTAGTAAAAAGGCCAAAAAGCTATATATTAAATAGCCTAAAAATAACTTAAATTGTTTCCTAATTTGGTCTAACCTCTAATTTAAATTCTAATTAGCTAATTAAGTCTCTAATCACATGCTTAGTCTTCTAATAAAGGTTAACTAAGGTTAAACTATCTGCTAATACCAAGAGCATCAATCAAAAACTACAACACCAATCAAATTAATAATAAGATAATCAAAAATTCAAAATATCACACAATTACTAAAATACCCTAAATCTAGAAAAGTGGTAGTAACAAGTTGTTGCACGATTGAGTTACGAAAAAATGATGTTGGGCTGTCGAAGTCATTCTAAATACTGTTCCATGTTTTTTGCGGTTGTCATAACCACATAGTTCTACGATCTCAAGTCCCGTCATATAAAGTATGTCTTGGGCAGTAGTGTCGCACAGAACACAAGTTGGTTTAAGACATGATGTCACATACTTAGTGTTTTAAGGCACGAGCCAAGGTTGATTCAAATGGAGTTTGGAAAAAAGGCTATCAAATAATCGTTCATGAGTTGAGTAAAATGATAGGGCAACATGGAAGAATACTCGCAACCATGGGTCGTCGAGACGGTCTCAAATATTAGAAGTCTTGAATATGGTCCTGAAAAGATGGTAATGCTAGAAGAAGAATGACTGTGTAAGAAGTTAGTTCGAGTCGAGTCTTACATGGTCATTGGGCAACTTGTCGACAAGGTAAAAGTTTCCTTGAACGACATCCCTGGGCAACGGGACCATTTCGACGTAGGAGGAAACAAGGTATAGCTGTGCTGGAGGATAGCACGGGTTTGGCAGGAATTTTCAATGGGGCTCGCTACTTGCATTGAAAGGGCCCCGACTAGCAAAGCTATAAGTCCAGGATAGCTTGTGGTGCTAGTAACCTTTCATATAGATGAGTCGGCATATGGTGACAATCCGTATGCATGCCTTTGGATTGAGTTGAGTATTGTGTGCACGGTATCAATGAGTCGAGTTGAATGTGTGCACGATCAGAACACAATGTTTGGGCCTACAATTTGGCAGCAATGAAGACACCATGCTTCGGCACGAGATGTGGCATCGAGTATTAAGTTGTTGGCATAGAGTTGCATAAGTTAGATTTGAATCATTTTAAGTTTAAGTCAGGAAGCGTCGTAAGGCAAAGTTGGTTACGTGACACTTAGTTCACAAATCTTGATTGAGTCGGTTGATGATTAAAGCAGCAAAGGTCGCGAGACGACAATATGGTTAAGTTACACTAAGTTGCGAGGCACGACCTCAATATGGACACACAAATGGAGCTTATGATATGACCACGATGTTAGCACAGTAGACTTGTAGCACGGTCACTTGGAAGTTGGGTACTATCGTATAGTTGCATCTCTGAGTACGGGCCGAAAGGCAAGCACGACTTGATAAGTTGACCTTTCAAGCACGAGAATGGTCTAAGAGGCAAGGAGAATGAAGTTATGGGTGCGATAGCACGGTGATTGTCACGACCCTCACCCTAGAGTAAGGGCACGAGACGTGGGTACGTCCAGCCTACGCCGCAGTGTCGACGGCAGAACGCTGTCCTAGGTCAAACATCTAACAATATAAAGGTACCTGTACAGTATATACACTCCGAATGGAGGTGACATAGCAAATACAGTCTCAATCACATCTAAGGTAGAGCATGGTAAAAGATAGATAAAACATGAAATCCACAAAGAGATATAGCAGATAGAAGTCTAAGTGTCTAAGATATAAAAACCCAGAAAACATCTCAAAGCTTAAATACAGTAATCCATAAAAAAATACAACTCAAGACAACTGAAATAACTGTCTATACAACCTCTACTGTGTCTCCTCTAGGCTAGCAGGCAACCTCCAAGCTATCTGTAAAATTTATCAACAGATCCAGTTAGGATAGGAGCGAGTACAGTACATCTCAACAAATCATAACAGGCTAGGAAATATAAACATGCTAGAGAGTAAGATACAGGAAACTGAAGAACAACATAATGTAAAAGAGAGAGACTGTAAGTAAATAGATACAATATATAGAGATCTATCAGTGACTAGTCATTCAGAGAACAAGATGGTTATGTAAATGACACGATGTTGTACACGATTACTCTACAGAGGTTGTACACGAGTAATCTACTGGATTGATTACATAACCACTTCTACTCCCCCGTCCCAATCAATACACAAGGATCTAGCCAAGATATGTTATTGCACACGAAGTATAGTCGTACACGAAGATCATGTGAGCACATGAGTATACACGATTTCACACGATTTGTACACGAAAAGCACGAACACAATGAGTACACGATGCTCATGATAAAGTACATGAACACGAAATACCCGATGTATCCGCTAAGGAGATAACATCGTACGACAAGATCCATATAGTACTAATCCGTGTTTTCAACGTGTCAGCATCATGTAAAGTAATCTAAAGCAGGAAATATAATCCTAAACATGATATGAAATGATCAGAGAATGTACTCGCCTGATAACCTGAATAGCTGATAGGTATAGGGGTCCAACTGAAGCCACAGAGTCCTATTTAAAGCAACACAGGTTACAAGGTGTTCAAGTTGTAATAAATGAATTTTTACAAGCAATCTATATTATTCTAGGCTCTTCTAAGTCAAATCAACTCTAGGTCAACTTTGGTCAATAATCTAGTCAAACTAGGTCAAGTGTTGACTTACAGTTGACTTTTGGTCAACTCTGGTCAAATAGGGTCAGTTTTAGTCTAATTATTAAAGATATGAAGTGTACTTCGTTATTCGTACGTCGAAACTTACGACACACAAATCGAGATAAGATGATCAACGGTAAAGTTAATAATCTTATTATAGTGATCCACATGTCCATCTTGTCAATTTCAGCGATGTGAGATCACTAAAAATAACTAATTTCAGTTTCGTTGTACTAATCCTGAAATACGAACATTATAAGAATTAATTATAAATTAATTATAAAAAGGTTAAATATAGAGAAATTATCAACAAATATTGTCGAACGATGAAATAAATATCGCCAACGTGTCCAGAATGGTCAAATTAGCTAGGATAGCCTACCCATCGGTCCAATTTGGACACAAGGGCAAAAAAGTAATTTCGGGTCAAAAACGGTATCCGTGTCGGAGCCATTTTGCACCGAAAAACGTGCAAGAAAACAAGTCTATAAAACATAACAAATTATATGTCCACGAAACCAGAATGACGATAACCCAACGGTATATCCAGAATTGGATTCCGTTGACCCGATCTCAATTTGGTCCGTTGACCAGAACTTGGAATTCCGGTTTGTACGGAAATACGTGCTGGAGTCAATATTCTCAAAACTCAGCAAACTATATGTCAACGAGTCCAGAATGACGATACGAACTCAACGGTATATCCGGAATTGGATTCCGATGAGCCGATCTCAAAATGACCCGTTGACCAGGATATTGGTATCCGACATGCACCGAAACGCGTGCCAGATCCAATGTCCACTAAAACCTAGCAAGTTATATGTCAACGAGTCCAGAATGACGATACGAACTCAACGGTGTATCTAAAATTGTATTCCGATGAGCCAGCGTCAAAAAGTCCCGTTGACCCGGAATGTGGGACCCACTTTGGACCAAAATGCGTGCAAGGGCCCACGTCCTCCAAATCTAATAAATTTTACATGAAAATATGCCAGAACGATGCCACGAGTCTACTGGTGGTGTCAGAAATGAAATCTGGAGTCCCGTGTTCAAAAATAGAATTTTACAAGTTGGAAATTATGAATTTGGACGGCCAACTTTGGCGTCAAATTCAACCAATCAAACAAGCTCACAATTAAACGAAACTGGAGGAATAGTAAGAGGGTTATACCAGCTTTGCACCGGAAACTGGTAGCATGCCAAATGGAGCTACGGCGAAGGAGGTACAAGCCGACGAAGTTGGCTCTGCGAAACTGTCCAAAATTTATACAATTTAAACGGTCAACTTGGTGGCCAGTTTTGATGTATCAAACGATAAAATTAACGGACGAAAATTGACGAGAGTGAAGATGGATATACCGAGATTATGAAGGAGCAAAGAAATCGTCGATCCAATGGTCGAATTTCTCGAAAATTGTGCGCGAAGTTGCTACGACGGGGCGCCATTTCAACTTCGTTTTCGGGCTCGTCACGACGGGAACCCGTGCCAAACGTACGGATCGCCTCTGATACACGTCGGAGAGAGGATCAAAGGCCACGGGGCCTATCCCGGGGGTGCGCCCGGCCAAGGGGGGTCGGCCACGGCGGCCACGCCGGCGGCGGCGTCGCTGCACTGCCGGCCAAGGGGGCATGGTTGCTGCCAACACTGTTGTGCACTGCTGCTGTTGCGGAGATGCATGGCCTGCCTGGCCCGGCGGAGGCACGGCGGCAAGCTTTGGTCGAGTGTGGTGGCCGTGCGGCCACGGCGAGGTCGGCGGTGGTTGGTGTTGGACGAAAAAGAATGGATGTGGTGGTGGTGGTTGTTGAGATGGTAGAGAAGGAGGAGGAGACTGGATGTGGTGGTGGTTGGTGGCTCTCGACCACGACGGAGGAGGCTGATGGCCGGCGGCCAGGTAGCAGGTGAGGTCGGCCACGGTGACTGCCAGGCCCGGCCATGGAAAGAATGTGCTGCTGTGTAGTGTTAGGAGAGGAATTAAGTGAGAGTGAGTAAGAGTGAGTAAAAAATTAGTTGTGTAATAAATTGTGTGTGAGTGTGAGGGAAGGAGAGAGAAAAGCCAATCCTAGAAGTTAGGGCCGGCTGTTAGGGGGTGTTGGGGATGTTTGCATGTAAGAAATGAATTGATAGGATTTATTAGGAGAATCAAATGGCTACAATTAAATATAGCTAAAATTATGTCACTCAAAGGGATTTTTAATAAAGGAAAATTTCTATTAAATATTAAAAATAGGTAGAATGAGTATTTAATATTTTTTAAGGGTAATGAGGCTAAGGGTGTCATGATGGAGGGTAGCACGAAGCTGGGCTGGATTTGGTGGAGTCGGATTGGGTCAAAATCAGATTTAATATCATAAATGAATTAATTTAGGCATTTATGATCATGGGTAAATAAGTAGTATGTAGGGGCTCAAACAATGGCACACAAGTAGCATGCGGGTAGTAGGCTCAATGTGGGTCATGTCCATATTTGGGGTCGTCAGGTTTGGGTCGACAGGGTATCCACAATTTAAGTCGAAAAATAAATGTGACACCGTGGGGTAAAATAAAATCGGGTCACGTGTCAGAAAAGTTGTACGAAGCAAATGGAGCACAAAATGGTGTGTCTGCGTGGGACACGAAGGTCATGGGTGAAGAGCATCTCGAGTAGATCATGCATGAGAAGTTGGTTTCAAGAAAATGACTGGTCTTTTGCTCCCAAATTAAAAGTCATGGTAACGTGCATACGATGATCAAAGAAAAGAGTGGAAAATCAATTAATGATCAAATGGTCTAAATCGACCCAAAGTTCTGCGAAGCAAAAAGAGTACAAGGGAACAAGTTTGAGTAGGATATTATATACCAAAATAAAGGTAATCCTGTCCACTACAAAACTCATGAAGAAAGTTTCCAGAGATGGACATCCCTGATACTCCAAATATCAAAGGCACGGAAAAGTACACTTAAGGATAAATAACAGAACAAATTATTTCTTGAAACTAATTCAATCAGAAAATTTAACCCAAAATTCAGGGTGCTCACATCCTACACACCTTATAAAAATTTCGTCCTCGAAATTAAAATGTTCATACTCTTTCTAGGTCAAACCCCCACAATCAAAGTCTTAGAACTTAAACAAATCATACGATTAAAAAGGACGACATACAGGGTCATGGCATATGGTGGTACTGAAAGTCTCATCTAGGTATACTAGTCATGCTAACCAAAACGGTCATAGGGTATCAAAACACACAAACAATCTAGGGTGCTAAACTAGAAAAGTTACAGAAATAACAAATCATCAGAACTGTAAGGCAGTCTACCATCCAATATGAAAACTGGTACTTATCAAAAAATAAAATAAAATAACTACCAATTATCTATAAAGGGGTACTATTCAAAGAAAAATCAAACTAAAAAGTTAAAGAATGAAAGTCAATTGCTTGGAAATCCAATCACAATATATATATATATATATATATTTTTTTTTCACAATATATATATATATATATATATATATATATATATATATATATATATATATATATATATATATATGTATATATATATGTATATATATATATATACATACATATATATATATATATATAGAGTGTTAGAGGGAGGAAAAGCTAGCATTATGTAAAGGTTATGTGATTCGTGTGTGTATGGGTGTATGTGGACATGTTCATATGGTTAGATAGTAGGCACATATGTGTATGTGAAATATACTTGAAAGTGTATATGAGGATTTGGGTTTCAAAACAATAGCTATCACACTATACTACTCATAGCATATTGGTTAACATTCTACAATGCACAACCTATTTACCCATAACATGCATGGCTAACCATATATATATATAAAGAGGTAGAGATTTAGTTATGTATCTATATACATTATAACATGTATGCATAAACTCTATATATCTATATAGATATATGAACATAACATAGAAAGGAAAGGTTAGGTTTGCATGGCAGTGTATACTAAGTTAGGGTGTGTGTGTGTCCTTGTACAGGGTCATAGCTTTAGTATTGAAAGGTTAAACCCAGTTTTAGTTCAGCATTTACATACAAAATCTGAAAATAAGCTAACATTTAAACCAGTGCAATATTAACATAATGCAGTTTCAGATTTTAGGGGTTGAAACATCACAATCAACTCAATGCTCCCAACACATCCTAACATGATGGATATGAAACCCTAACATACTATCCATACATTTATCTACGCATACAGTTCAACATTAAATGTTAAATCTGAAATTGAACTAAACATTTGAAATCAATGTAAAAATGTTAACATGTATTCAGTTTTAGGATTTTGGAGAAATTTGAACATCAAACAAACCAAATGTTCATCACAACCATAACCTAACATGTATGAATATGAAACCTAACATTATATCCCTACATACAACAATATATATACCTAAAAATATTACATTTAAAAACAGCAATTTGAACTAACATTTAAAATCCAGTATTAAGGGTTAATATGGACACTGTCTCAGATTTGACAAATTCAAACATAAAACTCAACCAATTTCCTTAAGAATTGAAACCCTGTATATAACATACATGTGCAGTAATGTAAAACAAATTAATAACATAAAATTTATATTTGAATTATGAATTTAAACAGGAAAAAGCAGAGAACCAGTCTCTGATACTGTACTGTATCAGAATATTGGGGTTTTGAGAATTTAAACATCAACAACATATTAATATGCATTTAGATGGATTGGTAATCAAAGTGTAGCATGCATACGTGTCAGACAAAGTGTCTGTGTCCACTATATATATTCTCATGTCCCAATATAAAAATTAAATTCTACGTCAAGACCAACTTTTAGATTCCTACCAAGATTGCAAAGCAGGTGATTGATGTAATCAAGACAGTTTTATTATTATTATTATTATTATTTAATACAAGAATAATAAGAAGAAGGAAATAACGATAAAATCTGTTCTGCTTATCTGTTTAAAAGAAGGAACCATTTTGAAACCAGAGCTATAATATCAAATCCAAGATAAGGTCTAGCAAAAATCATCCATTCATTGAATTAAGAAGAAATTCATAGTAAGAAGTTACACAAAGGTTTATAATATAGCTAAAGTTACTCCTACTCCTAAGTTAAATAATGAGAAACAAAACAAACGAAACATTTTTTTTGAAAGACTGAACGAAAGTAGAGAAATATATGTTCAAGAGCATTTAAGGTACAATCTGATAATCATATGCGTCTATCCAAAATCATGGTACTCTAAATCCTCGTCATACTAGTAAGCAAGGCTACGATAATCACAGAGTCCCCGACTAAGGCACATACCTATAGAATCATAGTATTTAAAATTTTTGCGATGTCGTTAGCTTGGTTGCAAAAACCTTAAATTTCCACACTCGAGAAATATATCCAAGTCAGACTATATGTCCTCACCATGCTGGCTAATGTGACTGTAGAAGACTAGATTCCATAACTTAGATGACCTTGCCCATATAATTTCATCTTGACAAAAATTAAATTAAATCAACAATGGATACCCAAAAATCAAATTCATTAACTAACCAAGAAAGATAAATATAAACTATTAGAATCAAATTTTGAGATATTTTATAATGAGATTCTCATAGGTCATCCCAGGAATCTCTCAAGGGATCCTAACTGTGATTGAGTACCTTCAAAAATATATCCTAATCCTACTGCAGGCTGTAGTGGTACTCTAGTTCGAATACTGTCACGCCCCAGAACCAGAATACTGGAGAGCGGGGGCAGACATAGCCAGCTACGTATAATGAAATGGGATCCACTCCACTATACGGTCACGGCTGTTTAGATATATGAGGGTTTATCTACAAGCCATCAGTCTCTTAAGGTCAATAACAAGCCTAGTGTCTCAATCACAAGCAAATAAGTAAATATTAGAAGATGTAAGATCACCAAATATACAATAGTAAGGCATCCCAAATATTACATATTCAGCTGATCATGAAGCTAGTCGTTACAAAATGTGAGGACTAGCAAGAGTTTTAGTCATACATGATCAACCCTAGGTTGCCAATCATATTACAGTCCGTAGGCAGACAGTAAGTAAAAATGTACACGTGCTAACACTTGCTCGGCGGCTAAACGCCTCAAAATAATAATTTTTACAATAGAGTGGGAGAGCCAAAATAAACCCACTCGTTGCCAGGATTCCTTTTAGTGGTCACCATAAAGTCGGTAGATCCCCTGGGGTTGCTCCAGAATCTGGCCATACAAAACCAGCTGGGTCAGACCCCAGAAAGAGCAAGTGCCACAAAGGAGGCTTCACTTAGGAACTAAAACCAGCAATTAGCACAAGAGTATAATTACAAAATAAAAGACAGTAATTAAAGAAAACAGGACAAGTGATATACGATGAGATAACCACGGGACTATTCAGGTAACCAGGTTACAACCCGTAAACCAAACAAGGACCGAGGTTGTAACCCTTCGTCTGAACAGAACTTGGATTCTTCCACCATTTATCGGCAGGATAAATTAAGAAATCAGGACATGTAACAATCATGTGCAGAATTAAGACAAGAATAGACTGGCAAACCCCATCCAACATTCACGGCCAAGCAATAAGTACAGCTTGATACTTTAACTAACTAGGGTTATCACAGGCCTAGTTACTAGCAAGATGCAGCGAGATTCTTCCAAGTCCAGTTACCCGCCTGCTGCTACCTGAGTGACCCCAACAAAGAAAAGGAAAAAGATAGCATGATATAGCAGACACACTGTAGTAAGATACATGTGTCCTAAGGTACCACACTCGACGGCGGGCTGGAAGTGCGCTCATCTAGACGGATAGCAACAAATTCTATGTATATATATATATATATATATATATATATATATATATATATATATGGCCGGGATCAAAGGGGCAACAGGTAACTGGGAAAGTCTCTCTATGAACTACTGGATTATTCTAGTAATTAACCTTAGTCCATTTCAGTGGGTAACCCTGACCGTGGTACTCAGGGGTCCCCGTCCTAGACATGATGCAGGACAAGACGAGTTCATTTGTACAAGCACATTTACCCACGGTGTCCAGGTTATTTATACTTATTGGGTCATGTCATGTCAGGAGCCGTCGCAACAGCTATTCGAGAGCTATCATGACAGGTTTATCATGTCAAGAGTGCGCCACGGCGGGCCACTATCAAGAATTATCATGTCAAGTTATCGTGTCAAATTTGTCAGGTCAAGTTATCATGTCAGGAGTGCACCACAGCGGGTCACCATCAAGTCATGCCATTTATCAAGGAGGAGAGAAACTTGTGCAATTAAATAATAATAAATATATAATATATATATCGTTGAAGCCAAAGAGAAACTCTACAACTTTTATGTTGGGAGTGGGAAGAAATTCTGACCATAATTTAGCCAAATAAAACATTTAAACAATCAAAGTGGGACCCATGCGGTCCAAAAGTGGGAGAACAAACATGCGGTCAAAGAGAGTGGGAGGCCACCCATGCGGCCAGCCAAAGCATATGCGGCCAGAAAATAGTTGAAGGGGGCCATGCGGCCAAGAGTAATTGCTAACAAGAAATATTTATGCAGTCAGAAAAGACAGAAAGTGGAAAGACATTAAATGCGAGCTTCCACTCAAACAAAGAAAAGGGGCACGTGGCCACTCAAATATAGTGGCCATGTGGGTCCTAACAATAATCAATGCATTAAACCCACGTGGCCAGCACACAATGGCAATTTGCCATGCGGCCCTGTAATAACCAAGGCCATGCGGCTCACCCTCACATTTATTTGCATAAAATACAACAAATAATAAATAATTAAATAATGACCATGCGGTTGATTGTTCCATGCTCCCATATGCGGCTTATTTGTAAGCATATAAAATATGCTTGGCAAGCATATGCGGCTCCTTCGTATTCCAAACAGCATGCTTTCTCTGCTAAAGCATACAAGTACATGCAAGTCATAAATGCTTGCACGTTGGGCTTTGTAGTGCATGCAAAAGTAATACAGGGAACTCATGCTAAAGGCTAAAGCATTCAAGCCTTAAGTATATTAAGGACTTATATGCATCAGGTACATTAAATGCAATTTTAGGGACTAAAATGCATAAAATGCATTTAAAGCATTCATATGCGGCTGATCTTTCTCAGGAGGACATTTAAGCATTACTTTAGGGACTAAAGTGCAAAAAAATGCCTTTAGTGAATTCTTATGCGGCTACATGTCCAGGGAGGCATTTAATAATGCATTCAAAAATGCCTTTCAAGGAAAAAGCATTATTATAATGCTACTTTAGTGCATTAGCTAAATATGTTAACAAAAGTACATTAAATGCCCTTTTTTCCAAGCCTATGCGGCTGTGCATGGAAGAGTGCATTATTCCATGCATTAAATGCATGCAAGACCAAAGGAAGAGTGCCTTTAGGATGCCTTAAGCCTAAGGATGCTTATGCGGCTAGTAAAGAAGGATGCTATGCGGCTAGTAAGGAAAAAGGTGCATTTCATATATGCATTTAAATGCTTAAGGATGCATGGCTAAGGAAAGTGCATTAGAAAATGCCTTCAATAAAGCATTATTATAATGCTTGCTCTGATACTATGCGGCTGACTGTTAGTATTGTATTAATTAATGCATGCAAAATAATGCTGACTATTGCATTAATAGGCCATGCGGTTAAGTGCTAAAAATGTCCATACGGCTCAACAAAATCTCGTAGGTCAATATTGGACCAAATGAAATTCTCTGCAATCATGGGATCATCAACTTAGCAAAATATGCAAGTTGATGGATCAAAAATCCTGGGAACCCAAAAATATCACAGAGCTAGATCTACAAAAATTTAACCATGGAAATGAAAAATGCCAAGAACTAAAGTTGATTAAAAACACATGAGAAAGAAAATGGAACAATAAAAATGGACTTCCTCCATGAAGCAAGGTGCACTTGCCTAAGCTCTCCACTCTCTCCTGGTAGGTGGAGAAGTAAAGATGGAGAAGAAGAAATGAGTAATGAGTAATAATGGAAGAGAGAGAGTAGGATAGATATTTATGGTGGGGAGTGGTGGTAGGTGGGAGTGGTCCACACAAAACCAAACCAAGCCAAACCCACTAAACCGAACCAAACCAAGCCAATGCAATGCCATGATGAACCATGCTAATGCAACATGCAAAATAAAATCCAAGGCTCACTAATTATGACAAACCAAAAATACGAGTCCGAAATACGTATACGTATTCCCAATACGTGATACGAACCACGGGCATTACAACTCTACCCACCTTAAAAGAATTTCGTCCTCAGAATTTAATCAAGAGGCTAGAGATGTAAGGACAAGCTACACTATCACAAACAATCTATAACTACCAACCAATCATACAGTCATTCATGCAAGCAAGGATTCGAAGCGTAAGGCATAAGGAAGATATTACGCCTTACGAGCCAAACTAGTCGGGATAACGCGATCGGATATCATCCTCACGCTCTCACATTTGACTCTTCCAAAGAGGGATAAACTCAAGCAACACAGACTAAACAGATAGCCTGGCTCTTGAGGGTCTATCTCTTCGGTCAAACATGGACACGGGCCTCTCCTCATACGAAAAGGTTGGTACCAATAACCATTTTCGAATGATCTAGAATATGGCTCGGGTCCAGAACATACCATCGCATTTAGGATACAGGAAATACATCATGTACTCCACATAATGACGGCAGGAAAGCAAGACAATATGGTGCAGATACCTCTCTGCCGATTCTGGACCTGAGCCTGGGCTAGAGCAAACTGCTGAGGTCCCTGCTGCTGGAATCTTCTCTGCCTATACTGAACTTGTGCCTGGGCATACTGTTGAGGCCTTTGCTGCCAAAAAGCTTGGGCCAGCGTCGGCAACGGCCTCGGGGATGGAAACTGCTGCTGGACTGGTACTGGGGATGGTCTCCTAACTGATGAACTGATCATGGCTGGTGATGAGTCAGTCCTGAACGGGCATGACCTTACCTTGTGGTCCGGCGCTCCATATAGCAAACACAATCTTCGAGCCTTGCGACACTCTGAAACAACATGTCCAGGCTAACCACAATGAGAGCAGCCCATTACAGAAGACTGCTTCTGCTTCTACTACTGAAATACTTGGGTCTGAGGCGGCAATGGCCTCGGAGGCTGGTACTGCTGCTGTACTGGTGCCGGTGCTGGTACTGGTCCCTTTACCGTGGGACTAACCTGGGCCGATGATGAACTGACCCTATTCGGACAGGATCCTATCTTATGATCTGCTGCTCCACAAGCCAGGCACAATCCTTGTGCCCTGTGGCACTCTGCTACCACGTGCCCTGGCTTCCCACAATGAGAACAGCCCACTGTGGAAGATTGCCTCCGTTTCTGGGGATACATCGGGGTTGAATGTTGAATCGATGTAACTGAAGCCGTCCTTCTCGGAGCTCCAATGGTCAAAGCCCTAGCTGTCGGGGCTGGAGCTGACGACTGGTTCATCTGGCCGAGAGATCGCTTTCGACCTCCGATCCTGTCACGGTTTGCTGCACTGTTCCCATGATTTCCACCTCTGCCCAGAGCATCTGCCACTGCTGATGCAAGGCATCTCCTCGAGGATTCTGCGATGCAAGCAACCCCCTGATAAGTCCAACCAAGGCTTCATCATCCTGCCTTGTGGACTGGGCTGGCTGAACTGGGGGCACTGGTTGCATGGCTCGAGAGACTGCTGCTAAAGACTGAGCTTGATCTTTTTACTGTGGCTGGGCTGCTGGCTGAGCTCCTTCCGACTGATCAACAGGAACGATGTCACTGAAGCAATGACATCAGGGTTATTAAGGAAGGACCAGGATAGATTCAATGGTACAAGCATGTTATCAAGTCAAGAGTTCAAGGAGATAAGGAGACACGAGTGGAGATCAAAGACGAGTACAGATTGAGACATCTATTCGGTAAACCCTCACATATCTTGAATTACAAGACCTGCATGGGCCACCACTTAAACCATGTCACGTCCCAGAACCAGAATACTGGAGAGCGGGGGCAGACATAGCCAGCTACGTATAATGAAATAGGATCCACTCCACTATACGGTCACGGCTGTCTAGATATATGAGGGTTTATCTACAAGCCATCAGTCTCTTAAGGTCAATAACAAGCCTAGAGTCTCAATCACAAGCAAATAAGTAAATATTACAAGATGTAAGATCACCAAATATACAATAGTAAGGCATCCCAAATATTACATATTCAGCTGATCATGAAGCTAGTCGTTACAAAATGTGAGGACTAGCAAGAGTTTTAGTCATACATGATCAACCCTAGGTTGCCAATCATGTTACAGCCCGTAGGCAGACAGTAAGTAAAAATGTACACGAGGTAACACTTGCTCGGCGGCTAAACGCCTCAAAATAATAATTTTTACAATAGAGTGGGAGAGCCAAAATAAACCCACTCGTTGCTAGGATTCCTTTTAGTGGTCACCATCTGGCTGGAAAGTCGGTAGATCCCCTGGGATTGCACCGGAATCTGGCCATACAAAACCAGCTGGGTCAGACCCCAGAAAGAGCAAGTGCCACAAAGGAGGCTTTACTTAGGAACTAAAACCAGCAATTAGCACAAGAGTATAATTACAAAATAAAAGACAGTAATTAAAGAAAACATGACAGGTGATATACGATGAGATAACCACGGGACTATTCAGATAACCAGGTTACAACCCGTAAACCAAACAAGGACCGAGGTTGTAACCCTTCGTCTGAACAGAACTTGGATTCTCCCACCATTTATCGGCAGGATAAATTAAGAAATCAGGACATGTAACAATCATGTGCAGGATTAAGACAAGAATAGACTGGCAAACCCCATCCAACATTTACGGCCAAGCAATAAGTACAGCTTGATACTTTAACTAACTAGGGTTATCACAGGCCTAGTTACTAGCAAGATGCAGCGAGATTCTTCCAAGTCCAGTTACCCGCCTGCTGCTACCTGAGTGACCCCAGCAAAGAAAAGGAAAAAGATAGCATGATATAGCAGACACACTGTAGTAAGATAAATGTGTCCTAAGGTACCACACTCGACGGCTGGCTGGAAGTGCGCTCATCTCGACGGATAGCAACAAATCCCATGTATATATATATATATGGCCGGGAACAAAGGGGCAACAGGTAACTGGGAAAGTCTCTCTATGAACTACTGGATTATTCTAGTAATTAACCTTAGTCCATTTCAGTGGGTAACCCTGACCGTGGTACTCAGGGGTCCCCGCCCTAGACATGATGCAGGACAAGACGAGTTCATTTGTACAAGCACATTCACCCACGGTGTCCAGGTTATTTATACTTATTGGGTCATGTCATGTCAGGAGCCGTCGCAACAGCTATTCGAGAGCTATCATGACAGGTTTATCATGTCAAGAGTGCGCCACGGCGGGCCACTATCAAGAATTATCATGTCAAGTTATTGTGTCAAATTTGTCAGGTCAAGTTATCATGTCAGGAGTGCACCACAGCGGGTCACCATCAAGTCATGCCATTTATCAAGGAGGAGAGAAACTTGTGCAATTAAATAATAATAAATATATAATATATATATATATATCCTTGAAGCCAAAGAGAAACTCTACAACTTTCATGTTGGGAGTGGGAAGAAATTCTGACCATAATTTAGCCAAATAAAACATTTAAACAATCAAAGTGGGACCCATACGGTCCAAAAGTGGAAGAACAAACATGCGGTCAAAGAGAGTGGGAGGCCACCCATGCGGCCAGCCAAAGCATATGCGGCCAGAAAATAGTTGAAGGGGGCCATACGGCCAAGAGTAATTGCTAACAAGAAATATTTATGCAGTCAGAAAAGACAGAAAGTGGAAAGACATTAAATGCGAGCTTCCACTCAAACAAAGAAAAGGGGCACGTGGCCACTCAAATATAGTGGCCATGTGGGTCCTAACAATAATCAATGCATTAAACCCACGTGGCCAGCACACAATGGCAATTTGCCATGCGGCCCAGGAATAACCAAGGCCATGCGGCTCACCCTCACATTTATTTGCATAAAATACAACAAATAATAAATAATTAAATAATGACCATGCGGTTGATTGTTCCATGCTCCCATATGCGGCTTGTTTGTAAGCATATAAAATATGCTTGGCAAGCATATGCGGCTCCTTCGTATTCCAAACAGCATGCTTTCTCTGCTAAAGCATACAAGTACATGCAAGTCATAAATGCTTGCACGTTGGGCTTTGTAGTGCATGCAAAAGTAATACAGGGAACTCATGCTAAAGGCTAAAGCATTCAAGCCTTAAGTATATTAAGGACTTATATGCATAAGGTACATTAAATACAATTTTAGGGACTAAAATGCATAAAATGCATTTAAAGCATTCATATGCGGCTGATCTTTCTCAGGAGGGCATTTAAGCATTACTTTAGGGACTAAAGTGCAAAAAAATGCCTTTAGTGAATTCTTATGCGGCTACATGTCCAGGGAGGCATTTAATAATGCATTCAAAAATGCCTTTCAAGGAAAAAGCATTATTATAATGCTACTTTAGTGCATTAGCTAAATATGTTAACAAAAGTGCATTAAATGCCCTTTTTCCAAGCCTATGAGGCTGTGCATGGAAGAGTGCATTATTCCATGCATTAAATGCATGCAAGACCAAAGGAAGAGTGCCTTTAGGATGCCTTAAGCCTAAGGATGCTTATGCGGCTAGTAAAGAAGGATGCTATGCGGCTAGTAAGGAAAAAGGTGCATTTCATATATGCATTTAAATGCTTAAGGATGCATGGCTAAGGAAAGTGCATTAGAAAATGCCTTCAATAAAGCATTATTATAATGCTTGCTCTGATGCTATGCGGCTGACTGTTAGTATTGTATTAATTAATACATGCAAAATAATGCTGACTATTACATTAATAGGCCATGCGGTTAAGTGCTAAAAATGTCCATGCGGCTCAACAAAATCCCGTAGGTCAATATTGGACCAAATAAAATTCTCTGCAATCATGGGATCATCAACTTAGCAAAATATGCAAGTTGATGGATCAAAAATCCTGGGAACCCAAAAATATCACAGAGCTAGATCTACAAAAATTTAACCATGGAAATGAAAAATGTCAAGAACTAAAGTTGATTAAAAACACATGAGAAAGAAAATGGAACAATAAAAATGGACTTCCTCCATGAAGCAAGGTGCACTTGCCTAAGCTCTCCACTCTCTCCTGGTAGGTGGAGAAGTAAAGATGGAGAAGAAGAAATGAGTAATGAGTAATAATGGAAGAGAGAGAGTGGAATAGATATTTATGGTGGGGAGTGGTGGTAGGTGGGAGTGGTCCACACAAAACCAAACCAAGCCAAACCCACTAAACCGAACCAAACCAAGCCAATGCAATGCCATGATGAACCATGCTAATGCAACATGCAAAATAAAATCCAAGGCTCACTAATTATGACAAACCAAAAATACGAGTCCGAAATACGTACACGTATTCCCAATACGTGATACGAACCACAGGCATTATAAATACCACTACACAAACTCGACCTGCATGGGCCACCACTAAAAATGTGTCACGACCCGCACCCTAGAGTAAGGGCACGAGACGTGGGTACGTCCAGCCTACGCCACAGTGTCGGCGGTAGAACGCTGTCCTAGGTCAAACATCTAACAACATAAAGGTACCTGTACAGTATATACACTCCGAGTGGAGGTGACATAGCAAATACAGTCTCAATCACATCTAAGGTAGAGCATAGTGAAAGATAGATAAAACATGAAATCCACAAAGAGATATAGCAGATAGAAGTCTAAGTGTCTAAGATATACAAACCCAGAAAATATCTCAAAGCTTAAATACAGTAATCCATAGAATATATACAACTCAAGGCAACTGAAATAACTGTCTATACAACCTCTACTGTGTCTCCTCTAGGCTAGCAGGCAACCTCCAAGCTATCTGTAAAATTTATCAACAGGTCCAGTCAGGACATGAGCGAGTACAGTACATCTCAACAAATCATAACATGCTAAGAAATATAAACATGCTAGAGAGTAAGACACAGGAAACTGAAGAACAACATGATGTAAAAGAGAGAGACTGTAAGTAAATAGCTACAATATATAGAGAACTATCAGTGACTAGTGATTCAGAGCACAAGATGGTTATGTAAACGGTACGATGTTGTACACGAGTAATCTACAGAGGTTGTACACGAGTAATCTACTGGATTGATTACATAACCACTTCTACTCCCCTGCCCCAATCAATACACAAGGATCTAGCCAAGATATGTTATTGCACACGAAGTATAGTCGCACAGGATGATCATGTGAGCACATGCGTATACACGATTTCACACGATTTGTACACGAAAAGTACGAACACAAGGAGTACACGATGCTCATGATAAAGGACACGAATACGAAATACTCGATGTATCCGCTAAGGAGATAACATCGTACGACAAGATCCATATAGTACTAATTCGTGTTTCTAACGTGTCAGCATCATGTAAAGTAATCTAAAGTAGGAAATATAATCCTAAACTTGATATAAAATGATCAGAGAATGTACTCTCCTGATAACCTAAACAGCTAATAGGTATAGGGGTCCAACTGAAGCCACAGAGTCCTATTTAAAGCAACACAGGTTACAAGGTGTTCAAGTTGTAATAAATGAATTTTTACAAGCAATCTATATTATTCTAGGCTCTTCTAAGTCAAATTAACTCTATGTTAACTCTGGTCAACAATCTAGTCAAACTAGGTCAAGTATTGACTTACAGTTGACTTTTAGTCAACTCTGGTCAAATAGGGTCAATTCTAGTCTAATTATTAAAGATATAAAGTGTACTTCGTTATTCGTACGTCAAAACTTATGACGTGCAAATCGAGATAAGATGATCAACGATAAAATTAATAATCTTATTATAGTGATCCACGTGTCCATCTTGTCAATTTCAGCAACGTGAGATCATTGGAATTGACTGTTCTCAGTTTAGTTGTACTAATCCCGAAATACGAACATTATAAGAATTAATTATAAATTAATTATAAAAAGGTTAAATACAAGAGAAATTATCAACAAACATTGTCGGACGATGAAATAAACATCGCCAACGTGTCCAGAATGGTTAAATTAGCTAGGATAGCCTACCCATCGGTCCAATTTGGATACAAAGGCAAAAATGTAATTTCGGGTCAAAAACGGTATCCGTGTCGGAGCCGTTTTGCACCCAAAAATGTGAAAGAAAATAAGTCTATAAAACATAACAAATTATATGTCCACGAAACCAGAATAACGATACGAACCCTATGGTATATCCAGAATTGGATTCCGTTGACCCGATCTCAATTTGGTCCGTTGACCAGAACTTAGAATTTTGGTTTGCACGAAAATACGTGCCAAAGTCAATATTCTCAAAACTCAGCAAACTATATGTCAACGCGTCCAGAATGACGATACGAACTCAACGGTGTATCCAAAATTGGATTCCGATGAGCTGATCTCAAAATGACCCGTTGACCCGGATATTGGTATCCGAATTGCACCGAAATGCGTGTCGGATCCAGTGTCCACTAAAACCTAGCAAATTATATGTCAACGAGTCCAGAATGATGATACGAACTCAACGGTGTATCCGAAATTGGATTCCGATGAGGCGACGTCAAAAAGTCCCATTGACCCGGACTATGGGACCCACTTTGTACCGAAATGCGTGCCAGGGCCCACGTCCTCCAAACCTAATAAATTTTATATGTAAACATGCCAGAATGATGCCAGGAGTCTGCTGGTAGTGTCAGAAATGAAATTTGGAGTCCCGTGTTCAAAAATAGAATTTTACAAGTTGGAAATTACAAATTCGGACGGCCAACTTTGGCGTCGAATTCAACCAATCAAACAAGCTCACAATGAAACGAAACTGGAGGGATAGTAAGAGGGTTATACCAGCTTTGCACCGGAACTGGTAGCATGCCAAATGGAGCTGTGGTGGAGGAGGTACAAGCCGACAAAGTTGGCTCCGCAAAATTGTCCAAAATTTAAATAATTTAAACGGTCAACTTGGTGGCCAGTTTTGATGTATCAAACGATAAAATTAACTGACAAAAATTGACGGGAGTGAAGATGGATATACCAAAATTGTGACGGAGCGAAGAAATCGTCGAACCAATGGTCGAATTTCTCAAAAATTGTGCGCGAAGTTGCTACGACGGGGCACCATTTCAACTTCATTTTCGGGCTCGTCACGACGGGAACCCGTGCCAAACGTACGGATTGCCTCCGATACACGTCGGAGAGAGGAGCAAAGGCCACAGGGCCTGTCCCAAGGGGGCGCCCGGCCAAGGGGTGTCGACCACGGCGGCCACGCCGGCGGCGACGTCGCTACACTGCCGGCCAAGGGGGTACGGCTGCTGCCAACACTGCTGTGCGTTGCTGCTGTTACAGCGCTGTATGGCCTGCCTGGCCCGACGGAGGAGCGGCGGCACACGGTGGTCAAGTGTGGCGATCGTACGGCCACGGCGAGGTCGGCGGTGGTTGGTGTTGGACGGAAAAGAATGGATGTGGTGGTGGTGGTTATTGAGATGATAGAGAAGGAGGAGGAGGTTGATGTGGTGGTGGTTGGCGTCTCTCAGCCACGGCGGAGGAGGCTGGTGGCCGGCGGCCAGGTAGCAGGTGAGGTCGGCCACGACGACTGCTAGGCTCGGCCATGGGAAAAATGTCCTGCTGTGTAGTGTTAGGAGAGGAAATAAGTGAGAGAGAGAATAAGAGTGAGTGAGAAATTACTTGTATAATAAATTGTGTGTGAGTGTGAGAAAAAGAGAGAGAAAAGCCAATCCTAGAAGTTAGGGCCGGCTGTTAGGGGATGTTGGGGATATTTGCATGTAGAAAATGAATGGATAGGATTTATTAGGAGAATCAAATGGCTAGAATTAAATATAGCTAAAATTAGGTCACTCAAATAGATTTTTAATAAAGGAAATTTTTTATTAAATATTAAAAATAGGTAGAATGATTATTTAATATTTTTAAGGATAATGAGGCTGAGGGTGTCATGATGGAGGGTAGCACGAAGCTGGGCTGGACTTGGTAGAGCCGGATTGGTTCAAAATTAGATTTAATATCATAAATTAATTAATTTAGACATTTATGATCATGGGTAAATAAATAGCATGTGGGGGCTCAAACAATGGCACACAGGTGGCATACGGGTAGTAGGCTCAATGTGGGCCATGTCCATATTTGGGGTTGTCAATTTTGGGTCGACAGGGTATCCACAATTCAAGTTGAAAAATAAATGTGACACCGTGGGGTGAAATAAAATTGGATCACGTGTCAGAAAAGTTGTGCGAAGCAAATAGAGCACAAAATGGTGTGTCTGAGTGGGACACGAAGGTCGTGGGTGAAGAGCGTCTCGAGTAGATCATGCATGAGAAGTTGGTTTTAAGAAAATGACTGGTTTTGTGCTTCCAAATTAAAAGTCATGGTAACGTGCATATGATGATCAAGGAAAAGAGTGGGAAATCAATTAATGATAAAATGGTCTAAATTGACTCGATGTTCTGCGAAGCAAAAAGAGTACATGGGAACAAGTTTGAGTAGGACATTATATACCAAAATGAAGGTAATCCTGTCCACTACAAAACTCATGAAAAAAGTTTCCAGAGATGAACATCCCTGACACTCCAAATATCAAAGGCACGAAAAAGTACACTTAAAGATAAATAACAGAATAAATTATTTCTTGAAACTAATTCAATCAGAAAAATTTTAAAAAATCAACCTGAAATTCAGGGTTGTCACAATGATGGTCTAGCGACTCAAATAGGCCGAGAGTCTATGTCCTAAAATCGATCCTAAGTCAAGAATAAAAAGACAACCATAAAGGGTCTATGTTGCACAAAGTAAATGAACGTGTTGGCTTGGTATGGGTGGGCGAAAAACTCACTCCACTAGTACGGTTGAGTATTGACACCCGCATAGTTTTTATGCGCAGGAACAGGGAGAAGCTCATTGGCGCGGAGCTCGCTTGGATGTGTCGAGGCACAGAGTTCCTTGGCATTTCGAGATATACGACCGCATAGAGTCTGGACTTATACGGGACTTAATGTATAGACATCGCCGATCTAAAGCATCTGCTGGCTCGTCAAATTGTACTGAAAGATGAGAGAGAGCAGAGTGACTTGTAAACAGAGATAAAAGTGAGCCTGAGTGATTATAATCATGGCCTCGCGCCACATTTAATCTTTGTTTCAATATCAATAAAGAGCTATTTGAATGACTTGTATTTTGCTTCAAATTTCCATTGTTGTTTATTTAATGTTTCTGCTTGGACTTCTGTGCAAGGACCCCTGTCGCTTAGCCTGTAATCGGCCATTATGGAACCCACCTTGCTTGAGCAAAATCTAGGCTCACACGGTATCATGCCTTAGCGAGGATGATTGGTCCTACGGGACCGGGGTGTGACAATTAAGATAATCCAAACGAAGCTGGATTTACTTTATCGCAAGCTCACTATATAAAAAAGATGCTTACATGCTACGGATATCAGGATCTTCCATGGATCGATACTCCTTAAAGGTGTGATCAGAAGCTGAAGCCTAATTCAAAAAAATCGTCAGACAACTGGAGTATTTGAGCATCATCGGAAGTTTGATGTATGCTACGAATGCCACCTGGCCTGGCATAGCTTTCTCTGTAGGCATGTTGAGTCATTTTACGAGTAACTCAAGTGTTGAACACTAGAAAGCTGTAAAAAGAGCTATAAGATATCTCAAGAGGACTCAGAGGTTTGCACTATGCTATAGCAGTTACCCAACAGTGGTAGAAAGCTTCAGTAATGCCAATTTGTGCTCAGAGAAAAAGAGCGAGAGGTCCACCAGAGGATATGTCTTCTCTGTGGAGGCTACTGGTATATCGTAAAAGTCGAAGAAGCTAACCGTGCTCTCACACTCATCAATGGAGTCTGAGTTCTGTGTATTGTTTGCTGTAGCAGTTGAAACAGAATAGCTTTGGAAGCTCATGTTTGATCTTCCAATGGTTGGTGCACAAATCCTTATTATTATGGTATATTACGAAAACTAGGCAGCTGCAGTAGTGACATCGATTGATCTCTTTAATGGCAAGAAGAGGACTGTATGGCTATGACACATGGCACTGAATGATCGAATCAAAGGAGGCATCATTATAGTAGTTGATGTTCGAAGTTAGGAAAATTCGACGAATCCGTTCATAAAAGGCCTCAAGCGCCAGCTGGTTGAGGATACAATAAAGATGATGGGTTTGAAAAAACTTTGATATTATGTTTTTATAATCCTACCATTAAAGTTTTATGGTATTAGTTTAAAGAAAAATCTACTAGGCATCTAGTTTTTAGTTCAAAGGAGGACTACTAACTGGAAGAATATCAGGTACAGTGGTTAGTCCTTCAGGATATTATTGGGATATTATCCCTCCAAAATATCCCTCTACTATAGTCTACTAATAGTTCTTATAACAAAATTTATCCTATGAGAGGTTGGCTAGTAGCTTTATTGAGTTCTCAGGCATCGTGGATATCTGGTGTGCTTGACAGGAAGCACGGGTGGCTCAGCACTACAAAGGAGCTAAGTACTCCATGCTACAGTGTGGTGACACCACCATGAGGTACCTTGACAAGGGTAAAGCCTCAGCTTTGGGCCAAGTCACAGCGACGTAGCACCGTACATAGGTAGGTAGCTTAATACTGAAGAATAAAGAGTTATAGGTAGCACTACAAAGAGGCTAGTGACCTCATGCTACTATGGTATGACACGACAAAGAGGTACCTTGATAGGGTAAAGCTTCTGTTGACCCAAACAGGACACAGTCAACCTAATCTTGAAAATTAGCAAAACAATATTTGTTATAGTCCAATGTGACACATCGAGCTCAAATTCAATCTACTCAGCTCAGTGGTTCAAGATCAAAACTGCTTGAAGATTTATTATTCTGTGTATACTGAAGTCTGTATTTTTTATTTGTTTTTGAGTATAGGATGATGTACGTTGGGTCATACTGAACAACTTTAGGCTAGACATAGCTTTATAGGTTTACTTAGCCCAAATCCCATTCAACCCATTCATCAAATGGCCCACAAAGAACATTTTGTCCATACGAGACAGAGTTCGGGCCGAACTCTGCCTCCACACAGAGTTCGGGCCGAACTCTGCCTCCTAAATTATAGGGTGCTGATTTTTTGGTCTTGATCACTGCTAGTTGTCCAACAGCCAAAAGTTTGAATTCTGCATACAAAATTCTGGCCGAATTCTGCCTACCCCGAACCCTATAAATAGGCCTTGGTTTCTCTCATTTCAAACCATCCAATCTTTTCTTCTTCTTCTTCTCTTATATAGCCTATACATTAAAGAGCCTTATCTTTCCATCCACTTAGCATTCAAACTTTCCAATCGTCCAAGTTGCTCAGTACGATCCAGCTAGAAGTTTGATGTACAAAAAGTTGTTAGTCACTTAGAAAAGTCCAAGTTTCGCCAAAGCGATCGTTGAAAGAAGTTTGGCGTGCTCTTCTGTGAAAAGGCACGTGGTTGTTACCCTATTTCACAAATAGTGGATTTCAATCCTGAGCTAGAGTTTTCAGGCCTGGACTAGTCCTCCATGAGGAAAACCAGGTTAAAAATATTGATGTGTTTGTGCTTGCTCTCTACTCTTTATTTTTGTATTTCTTTTACTCTGATTATTTAGTTGGTGAAGAGAGTTTAAATTTTTAATTGATCATTTTTGTTATAAACTCTATTTACCCCCTCTAGAGTTGCCTACATGTACTTCAATTGGTATAAGAGCCCTGTTCTCTTATCAAGGACTAACATCCTAGAGCTGATCCATGGCAACCACTCAACCCATGTTTTCCAATTACGGTGAAGTGCAATCCACTCATAGGCCTCGCCTATTTGATGGAACAAACTACACCTACTGGAAAATAAGGATGAGATTTTATCTTAAGTCGCTAGACTTCAACCTGTGGACCATTGTTACCGATGGTTACAAAAACCCCGCCAGGATAGTTGTCAATGGTGATCTCGTTGATACCCTATGACAAATATTTTGACAAGGAGAAGAAACAGGCGAGTCTAGACGCGAGGGCTATTAATGCTTTATTTTGTGCAATAGACAGGAATGAGTTTAACAGGGTCTCAATATGCACCACCTCTCATGAAGTATAGAGACTTCTAGAAGTGACGCATGAAGGAACCACCCAAGTCAAGGAGTCAAAAATCAGTCGTCTTACTCAAGAATATGAGACGTTCAAGATGAAGCCAAATGAGACGATCACGCAAATATTCACAAGATTCCTCAATATCATCAACCCCTTGTCTTCTCTTGGCAAACAATATACAAATCACGAAAAGATCCGCAAGTTGCTTAGGGGACTACCAAAGATTTGGAACCCTAAGGTAACAGCCATCATAGAAGGCAATGATCTCACTACAATGTCTATAGAGACTTTGATGGAAAAGCTGATGACTCACGAGCTTGACCACAAAGACTTCGAAGAGCCTGCTCCAAAGCCAAAGGAGATTGCCCTCAAAGCTGATCGTCGGAGAGCTGATCCCGAAGAGACTAATAAAAAAAATTCGGAAGGTGATGATCAAGTTCTCCTCGTCCGCAACTTCAAGTAGTTCCTCCGCTTCAATCGAAGAAAGAAGGAACAACAAGAAGATGACGAATAAGAGCCAACATGTTACGACTGCAAGAAGACTGGACACGTCCGAAAAGACTGTCCATTCGCAAGGAAGAGCAACCGATATGAGAAACCAAACAAGAAGACTTTCTCAAGAAAATATGCTAACATAAGCATTTGGCATGAAAGCGAAGCTAGTGACTCTGAGGAAAAAAATGACTCTCCTCAAGACACCGGCAATGTATGCCTAATGGCAACATCCAATAAGGTAACTAGTGAAACTCTCGATGATTTCACTTTTGATGAGCTTGGCGATGCATTCAATGATTTACTCAATGATCACAAGAAAGTCATTAGTAAATATAAGCATGCCAAGGAGAAGATCAAAAGTTATGAATTCGAGATTCAAAAACTCTCTTCTTTGCTTGATAATATTAGAGATACTTCACCTACGGAAGTCACAAATGAGGTGTCTAAGCTTAAATTAAGCCTACATGATGCCAAAGCACGTATTGAAAAACAAACACAAAAGATCACAACGCTCAACATTGAGCTTGCTGAAGAAAAGAATAGATACAAGATCACTATTACTAAAATCTATGGTTTGAATGGTACGATTAGTGAACTGCAGGCTGCCTCTAAGAAATTAGAGACTAGATTGGAAAAACAGGTTGCTCAACCTCAAACCCAATCACATGAGGCACACACAAAGCACAACACTGCTCAAAATAGTCAAACACGTCATCTACCTGCAACACGCAAATATGCTTACATGTACACCCACTTCCATACATCACACAAACCACGTACACGTAGAAATTATTCTTATGACTATTATTCTAATGTGACACATAATCACCATGCTACACATAGATATAATCATCACTATGTTGCACATAAACAAAATCGCCACCACACTACATATAGATATAATCATCATCCTGCTGCCACCTATAGTCATTGTCATGCTGTTCCAAACCACTCTTATCATGCAAACACATAGACATCATGAACATGCTCCTAACATAAATAGGAATGCTATTTGTACCTATTGTAGATTGCATGGACACAGCTCACCATAATGTAGAGTTAAAAGATTAGTAGACATGAATATATATGCATGGATGCCAAAAACTAACTTTTCAGGACCCTCAAGAACATGGGTACCAAAGGTCATATCTACTCTTGATGTAGGTGGACCTTCCTTCCTCAACTAAAAGTAAATAGATTCTCGATAGTGGACGCTCACGACATATGACGGAAGATGCAAATCTTTTCACATCACTATCGATGAAGAGAGAAGGGTATGTATCCTTCGGCAACAACCTAAAAGGGTATATAATAGGTAATGGTACTATTGGTCATCCTTCTTCTCCTGTAATAAAGGATGTCTGCCTAGTGACCGAGTTAAAGCATAACTTGCTCAGCATAAGTCATCTTGCTGATCATGGATATGATATTAACTTTGGACAAAATAAATACTATATTTATGATAGGTCAACGGGAGACATTACTTTTGAAGGGATAAAAGAGGATAACATTTACATTTTCTATCTATCCAGAGATACTAACAGTGCAGAAAGATGTCTCTATGCTTATAAGGATGAGAGATTATTGTGGCACCAGCGTCTTGGTCATGCCAATATGGATACTATATCCAGGCTATCGACTAAGAAGCTAGTTAGAGGCTTGCCCGACATCACATTCAAAAAGGACATGGTATGTGCCAAATGTGAGTTGAATAAGGCAACCAAATCCTCATTTCATTCCATAAACTCTGTAAGTACTACTAGACCCTTGCAATTATTTCATATGGATTTATTTGGTCCTAGTAGAGTAGCCATTCTTGGTGGAAAACACTACGCTTTTGTTATAGTAGATGACTTTTTTAGATTTACTTGGGTTTTCTTTCTTACAAACAAAAGTGATGCCATTTCTGTTTTCAAAATTTTTGCTAAAAAGGTTCAAAACGAAAAAAGGCTATATGATCACTCGAATCCGAAGTGGTCATGGAGGCGAATTCAAAAATATTGATTTTGAAAAGTTTTGTGATTTAAATGGTTTAATCATGAGTTTTCTTGTCCAAGAACTCCTCAACAAAATGGTGTTGTGGAACGGAAGAATAGGACTCTTGGCGATATGGCTAGAGTCATATTGAATAAAGTTTTACTTCCGAAATATTTTTGGGCTGAAGCTGTCAGTACAACATCCATATTTTAAATAGGGAGCTCATTCGTTCGATTACGAAGAAAATACCCTATGAGCTTTGGTTTGGAAGAACTCCAAACATTTCATATTTTAGAGTTTTTGGTTATCGATGTTTTATCCTTAACACCAAAGCCAACTTAGGTAAATTTGATGCCAAAGCTGACGATGGTATTTTCCTTGGCTATGCTGCCAAGAGCAAGGGATATAGAGTGTTCAACAAATGCTCATTAATTATGGAGGAGTCTACCAATGTGACTTTTGATGAGGATAACAGTACATCAGCTACTCTTGACGATGATGTTGAGCCATCAACTTCTACTCCGATGAATACCACCACTGAAACCAATTCTCTGGAGGACTTGCCAAAAAAATTCTCTTTCAAGCCGTCACATCCAGAAAACTTGGTAATAGGTGAGGTTTCAAGCGGATTAAGTACTCGATCATCATTAAGAGACTCCATTGCTAGCACTGCCTTCATTTCACAAATTGAGCCTAAAAATGTTTTAGAAGATTTTAATGATGAGTTTTGGATTTATCCCATGCAAGAAAAACTCAACCAATTTGAGAGGAGCCAAGTTTGCGAACTCGTTCCTAGGCCAGCTAATCATTCGATTATTGGTACGAAATAGGTTTTTCGTAACAAAGTAAATGAAGATGGTTCAGTTACACGCAACAAAGCTCGTCTAGTAGCTCAAGTGTACAACCAAGAGGAAGGTATCGACTACGATGAGACGTATGCTCCTGTTGCGAGACTTGAATCCATTCGGATGCTTTGTGCATTTGCTAACTTTCAAAACTTTAAACTGTTTCAAATGGATGTAAAAAGTGCTTTCTTGAATGAATTTATTAAGGAGGAAGTTTTTGTAAAACAACCCCCTGGTTTTAAAAATCACAAATTTCCCGACCATGTTTTCAAACTCAAAAAAGCGCTATATGGCCTCAAACAAGCCCCTAGAGCTTGGTATGAACGGCTAAGCAATTTCTTGCTTGAAAAAGGTTTTTCAAAAGGAAAAGTTGACACTACACTTTTTATAAAATCTTTCAAAGACACTATTCTCTTAGTGCAAATTTACGTTGATGATATTACATTTGGTTTTACTGATGAAACTCTCTGTCAAGATTTTGCTAAGTTTATGCAGACCGAGTTTGAGATGAACATGATGGGGGAGCTCAATTACTTTCTTGGACTGCAAGTCAAACAACATCAAATGGAACTTTCATCTGCTAGTCAAAGTATACTAAGGACATACTGAAGAAATTTGACCTTGATAATATCAAACCAATCGGCACTCTAATGGCTACTACAACCAAACTTGAACCAGATGAAAGCGACAAACCTGTTGATCAACGTAAGTATCGAGGTATGATAGGCAGTCTACTTTATTTAACTGCTAGTCGCCCTGATATTATGTTTAGCATTTGCCTGTGTGCTAGATATCAAGCAAATCCTAAGGAATCACACATGTCCGTCGTTAAGCGTATCTTTCGATACCTTAAGGGTACGGTTACAGTGGGCCTATGGTATCCCAAACTAATATCATTTGACCTCATTGGTTACTCTGATGCTGATTTTGCCGGATGTAAGGTCGACCGTAAAAGTATAAGCGACAAGTGTCATTTATTAGGAAAGGCTCTAGTCTCTTGGTTTAACAAAAAGCAAAATTCTGTCGTACTAACCACAATAGAAGCTGAATATATCGCAGTTGATCGTTGTTTTGCACAAATTCTATGGATGAAGCAAACCATTGAAGACTATAACTTATCTTTCATGCACATTCCTGTATTTTATGACAACACTAGTGCTATAAATCTCACTAAGAATCCCATATGTCACTCACGCACGAAACACATTGAAATTCATCACCACTTTTTTGCGTGATCACCAACAGAATGATACTATTAATTTAGAATTTATTGACACTGACCATCAGTTGGCCGATTTCTTTACAAAACTATTATCCGAGGAGCGATTCAATTTTCTTTGTCGAGAATTACAAATTTTAGATGAAACGATTATACATTAAACTGGCCTGCATAATTATCGACTATGTCACGATTTTCTATGCTGACTTTGCTATGAGTACAAGCAGAAAGGGTCCTTATGACAACAAGGCATAAAAGCCTAAGCGACACGGTGCACTAATCTTCGGACTACCGCTAGCTGTGATCCGGCCCATGCAGCTACCCTATAGCAGCTTCACCATATTAATTTATGTCATAATTCCTCAGTTATTATATGGTCAATTTTTATTTATAGCCTGCCTCATTTGAAATTTCTAAATCTCTTAAAATCTTTTTAACTTTTTCTTCATTATACTCTTCATATCTTGTTTTTATTTCTTGCTTGAAGTTCTTGTTTTTATAATGACTATTTCTTCATAATATTCTTCACATCTTGTTTTTAATTTCCTGTTTGAAGTTCTGGCCCAAGGGACCAGAACTCGGGCCGAACTCTACCCCCATACAGAGTTCGGGCCGAGTTCGGTCTCCTTGTTCCAGAACCTTGGGACACTCTCAGCCGTTGATCAAATCTACATCCAATGGCTCCTGTTTCACCCGACCAGCCGATCAAAGATACAAATATTCGGGATTGCCTCTCTCTCTTCCCTTTATTGTCTTCTTCCTACATCTTCACACATATTTCTTTCAAAACCGTAACCCTAAAAGTCATCATTCCTTGGAAAATCTCTCTCCAAACTCAAGGAAGTTCCTCTTGAAGTTATTCTCCTCCATCTTAGGTCTCTCTTGTTAAGGTATATCTCTCTTTCTCTTCAAATCTCAATTTTTTCCATGGCACCTAGGTTGCTCGGTAGGGGTAAAAGACCAAGGAGAAGTATTGGTGAATCCTCTACTAATCCTAACCCAAACCCACAACCTAATCCTCTACCACAACCTATTCCTCATCCTCCTCCTAACTTGATCCACCCTCTTTTTAATCCACCTCCACCCGTCAATGCCGACACATACGATGACCGTATTTTTGTGTCCTTAGATACGTCTAACGCATGGTTCGCCGACTTTCATCATCGTAGTGTCTTTGCAGGACACCCTATTAAGTTTACGATATTTTTTGATTTTCTTCCTAACTTTCGTGATTTATGTCTTGATGAACTTGTTGCAGCTCGTGAACCGATCTATGTGAATGCCATACAAATATTTTATTGCAACATGACTTTTGACCGCACACGCATTTATTTATGTGTCGCCGGTATAGACATATCTTTTGATGATTTTGAGTTAGCCGACCTTCTTGGTTTCCCCGACCCCAATACTTGGGAACGACTTGATGATGCCCGGGACTTTGTTTTCCCCGGTGAGACCACATTGGAAAGTTTCAAGGGTGATCTTTTCTCCCCAAATCCTTCCCCTCGAAAACTTATGGCTAAATATCTCAATAATCATTTTTATGAACTTCATCGAATTATATTTTCGTCTGTCTTGCCAAAAGCTGGATCAACAGATGAAGTTACTTACAATGAGATTACTGCTCTTTTCTTTCTTCACTTTTGCGTCCCATTTAACTTCCCTCGTACGATGATGGATTGGATGATTTGTGCTAGGCCTAAACCAAAATCTTTGGTTTATACCATGTATTTTCCTTTGATTTTTCGTGCCTTTCATGTCCCATTGGATCAATGTCAGTCCTTGCCCCCTCCTGTCTTTCTGACTAAGGCAAGTAAAACTATTGCTGCTGTAGCCTCTTTTGTGTTTGATGATGCTGAGGAGCCTGACTCTCCTGCACCCTTTGCTGCTCCCGATTCACCTGCTCCCGAGTCCACTGCTACACTAGACTCTCTTCAGACCATGCTTAACGATCGCTTTCGTTTGGAGGACGCTCACTGGGCTGAGATGGATGATCCTTGGACACAGATGGACTACCGCACCACTCTGCAGATGAGTGTGCTCAGCAACTCCATCCACGAAATTCAGTACTCCATGGCCTCCCATCTGACGATGCCGATTCCGATGATGCGTGATCCGTCTCGCGACGGTTATCGCATTGACGATTCTTGGGTTCGTCGCTATCTTGATCCGACTTCTGCAATTTTGGATCCCTATCGTACTGATTCTGATGGTGCGGGGCCTTCACATGCTCCTTGATGGATATGGCTATTGTACTACCACTGATGATTAGGACTATTTTTATTTTGGCACAATATTTCTTTTTGCTTATGTTTTTAGAACTCTATGACCCCGTTTGCTCTTAGTTAGTACTACTTGCATGTTCTCTTTCATTATGTGGATGATAGTTTTATTACTTCTCTTAGTACTACTTGCATGCTCTATTTATGTCTCCATTTTTGTTGATTGTCAAAAGGGGGAGAACGTGATATTTGTCTTAGCTCTATGAATTGATGAATTGTGACCAATTCCTACTTGTATTAGCACTATGAATTGTGCATACTTGTGTATACTTGGATATGTATATTTGGATGAGTACTTGTTACATGAAATATCAGTTTACGGGGGAGTACGGTTGTTCAAGTACGGGGGAGCCATAATGTGTCCAGGTATGAATATTGGACATACAAATATCATGTTTTGTCAATTATCAAAATGGGAGAGATTGTTGACCCAAACTGGATCACAGTCAACCTAATCTTGAAAATTAACAAAACAATATTTGTTATAGTCCAATGTGACACATCGAGCTCAAATTCAATCTACTCAGCTCAGTGGTTCAAGATCAAAACTGCTTGAAGATTTATTATTCTGTGTATACTGGAGTCTGTATTTTTATTTGTTTTTGAGTATAGGATGATGTACGTTGGGTCATACTAAGCAACTTTAGGCTAGACATAGCTTTATAGGTTTACTTAGCCCAAATCCCATTCAACCCATTCATCAAATAGCCCACAAAGAACATTTTGTCCATAGGAGACAGACTTCGGGCCGAACTCTGCCTCCACACAGAGTTCAGGCCGAACTCTGCCCCCTAAATTACAGGGTGCTGATTTTTAGGTCTTGATCACTGCTAGTTGTCCAACGGTCGAAAATTTGAATTCTACATACAGAATTCTGGCCGAATTCTGCCTACCCCGAACCCTATAAATAGGCCTTGGTTTCTCTCATTTCCAACCATCCATTCTTCTCTTCTTCTTCTCTTACATAGCCTATACATTAAAGAGCCTTACCTTCCCATCCACTTAGCATTCAAACTTCCCAACCGTCCAAGTTGCTCAGTACGATCCAGCTAGAAGTTTGAAGTGCAAGAAGTTGTAAGTCACTTGGAAAAGTCCAAATTTTGCTAAAGCGATCATTGAAAGAAGTTTGGCATGCTCTTCTGTGAAAAGGCACATGGTTGTAACCCTATTTCACAAATACTGGATTTCAATCCTGAGCTAGAGTTCTCAGGCCTGGACTAGTCCTCCAAGAGGGATCAGGTTAAAAATCTTGCTGTGTTTGTGCTTGCTCTCTACTCTTTATTTCCGCATTTCTTTTACTCTGATTATTTAGTTGGTGAAGAGAGTTTAAATTTTTAATTGATCATTTTTGTTATAAACTCTATTTACCCTCTCTAAAGTTGCCTGCCTGTACTTCAGCCTCGACTTCAGGCCATGTCACAGCGGCATACCACCGCATAGAAGCACAAGGCTTCATGTTGAGTAGTCTAGTACTACAAAGAGGCATATGACCTCATGCTACAGTAGTATGACACCACAAAAGGTAAAACCTTGGCCTTGTGCTATGTCATAGCGGCATACCACCTCAAGGAAGCGTAATGCTTCATGCTAAACTCTTTACATAAAGAACTCACCTAAGTATATGGATGGAGATGTGGGCCGTCGCTTGAGGATAAACATGTAGACACCCAAGATACATACACCAAGACCAGGTCAACACAGGGCCTTAACGTGAGATCGGAGGCATAACTAATGTCATGATGTAAGTGGAATGAATGACAGTTATGGTACAGAATTCAAGGCACAGTCCATTCTTGTATCGTACTATTGTTTGACCCATGCAGGAAGATTCAAGTCGAAGCAAAATCTCTCCTAATGAATGATGGCAGTCACTGTCAGGAACATTCAACCATATATTGAGTTATATGTCAGAAACTATTGGTATTTTCTACTCTTCTTTGGAAACTCTTTGTCCCATATTGGAAACCCACCAAAATGTATACCTCAATATAAAGCTATGCTTGTGTTAGAGTATGCACATGGAGTGAGATGTCCTATATGGGTTGATTTTCCTAGAGGGTTACGTATAACTTACAAAGAATAAACCTTTGTTTTGTCACCACCTTGGGTTCCATTGGAGCTAAGCTCCGTAGGGGCTTAGTGACTAGGACTTGGACAAGGATTCAGACTCGGGCAAAGGGTGCAAAGTGGCACTTGATGGCGCACTTTGCACTTAGCACGTCAGCATCGTCGCATGGCACTCGGGTGCTCCTTTTATACATGAGTTGTATGCACAGTTACTTGCTAAGGCACATGCGTTAGGTGCTATGCGTCATGGTGTCTATGCGTCTCGACGCAATGAGTCATTGAGCTATGCGTTTAGGCATCTATGCATCTCGGTGCTATGATTCTAGACACTATGCATCTCGGTGGCTATGCGTCTTAGTGGTTATGCGTCTAGGAGCTATGCATCTTGGTGCTTTGCATCTCGACTATGCGTATCAAACTATGCGTCTCGGGTATGTGCCTCGAGCTATACATCTCGGCTATGCATCGTGAGCTATGCGTCTATGCATTTAAATGCTAGACGCATAAGCATGGTTGCTTTCGGTGTTGTCAGCGTAGGCGACGCTCGTGGCTCTATTATCTTGCGGCATGGGCTGCGTGGGTGGCACTGTCGGCGTGAGACATGCGTCTATGTTGGCGGCTGTGTCTATGACTAAGACCAAGATTTGGTGGGATTTAGTTGGCTGACACGTATGCACGCATAAGCATTCTTATGCGTGCATAGATGCCAACCTACTCTATATAAAGAGCACCACTTTTAAGAGTTGAAGAGAGGAAGAGACAGATACTGAGGGCCACAAATCCACTCCAGAGTGTCTATGCGCCTCCAGTAGCAGCAACAGCAGAAGCCTATGCGCACATAGCAGTTTTCCTTCTTCTTTTGAGTTTTGAAGTCAATTCGAGGGTGACGAAGAGCATCCAAAGGTTCATTCTTGAACTTGATGGGTCGTAGGAGCAAATCGGGAGTATGATGAAACTTGCTTTGAGCACCGGTGACTTGTTCACCCTAGCGAGGAGTTTCTCTTTGTGTTTCCTTTTGTTGTTTTTGTTTTATCTCATTGTAGCGTCTATGAACGTAAAAAGAAGAACACTTTTCCACTTGTTGTTGTACTTTGCATTTTCTTGAAGTCGGTTTGTATCGTTTTTGTGCTTTATTTAAGTTGGGTAGAGTGCAAACTTTTTGTCTCGCAAAAACTCTATGCCTCGCTTGATGTTGGCAAGAGTGTAGACTTTGTCTTGTGAAAACTCTTAGCCTTTCTTGGATCTCTTCTATCCTTAGATCACTTCGGGAATAACAATACTCATATTCATATCCTTATGAAGAATTTGTATGCTTTATTTGTGATTTCTGAAAGCTCGTAGCTCTCCCTGGTATGTTGAACTATTGAAATCATAGTCATACATAAATTGTCATAGTGATTTGTTTTATTTATCTCTAAAATACCTGGAATATTATTTAGAAAACATCATGTTTGTGATATCTCCATAAGGAATCATATAGATACCACGCATATGCATATCTCATAAGATCAAAATATTAATATAAATTAAATCAAGAATATTTTTTGTGCCTTATGTCATTTTAGTGTCTACGTATAGGTGCATATCAATAGGTTCACATAAATATATTGTGTTAAGTGAATGACACTAAAAAAAATATATTTATCTTTTTTAAACATGGTACTTCAGAACCCAAAACATGTTCTTTCATTCTTTCCATTGACCTGACTATTATACGTATATTGAGTAAATGATAACTACCATATCAAATATATTAAATCTATTTAGGAGATCTTCTCAGAAGATCTCTTCATGAGATTTATTTCTATGAAAGATTTATATCTTCAGGAGATTAATATTATTTCTTCGGGAGATCATAGTAGATCTTTTATGACGATTTATTTATTTTAAGATATTATCTCTTAAGACATTATATCTGATATCTTCTGGAGATTTATCTGTTCTAGATATTATATATTTTTAATCTCTCTTGGAGATATTTTTCAATCTCTCTAGGAGATATTTCTAATCTCTTCAGGAGATACTGTCATATTTTTTATCTCTTCAGGAAATTATTTCCAATCTCTTCAGAAGATAATGTCATATTTTCTATCTCTTAAGGAGATTATCTTTTCAGGATGTACTTCCAATCTTTTTAGGAGATATTGTCATGTACATAGACGGTCGTTTTGATGAATTCGCTTAGGATTTTTTTTATAAATATGGTTGGACATTTTAGGATCATTATATTTATTTATGGTCATTTCGAGAATCCTTGAGCGAACATTTCTCTATATATTTTGGTCGCCCTTTTATTTGTTACAAACAACATTTAAACCTACCCGATTTATTCTTTTTGGGTTTTGTACTAAAAGACCAAACAATCCACATTTAAGAGAGGTATCGCATCTTTCCAATCCAATGATCCTAAACATTTAATTAACTACTTTAAGTATTTAACCAAGAAACTTATAATATGACTAAATTATCTAAATTTTTATTACTAACCATAAATTACCATGTCCGAATATCTCATGGAACCATTCAATTCATACACAACGATGCACATGTTTCCATGAGACATCGGGACCTAGTTTTACGGTTTTTGACTTCCAAAATTCTCGGTTAAGTCCCTACTTCAAGGGCATGCATATAAATCATCTAAAATCATAAAAATAAAAATTTAAATCTAATTTATACGGAATTAACCTCTGAATTTCAGATTTAAAATTTTAAGAAAAATTCATGGCTAGTTGACTTCTATGTCAGCTATTCAACCCGAAACTTATTCGGAATATCACCAAACTTCTAATATGACTTAAATACATATATAATTTTTTAAAACATAATTAATTCTGATTATTTCATATAAAATAAATTTGGATTTAATGGCCAAATTAATCACTAAGTTTAACTATTCAATGTCAGCAACTTACTCGAAAAGCTAGTATTTTGACCCATATTTTTTTCGATCAGATGTAAGATGACAAACTCATAAAAATATGCTTAAAATTATATTTTATATAATAAATCTACATTAAATTCAGTTTTGAAAAATTCTAACAATTTTCTAAAGTTTCGTATTAATGGTGCTCAAAACTAGCTCTACCGTAACCCGATTTTTAACAATCCAACATTCATCTTCTAGAGATAAAAAATAGGATAAAGATATCAAAATATAATTTATATAATATTAAACTCAAATTTCTACAGAATTATAAGCATGAGATTTGAGATAAAAAAGATGGAATCTTTATCGAAATCCTTTGCTAGAAGGGTTGTGGGTGATTCTCCTTGTCCAAGATCCCAACTTTCTTGCTTTACTTGCTAACCCCTTCTTGATGGGTTTAAGGTGTTGGAAATGCATGAGACTCGTCTAACAATATTCGTAGTAACATACATATACGCATTTTATACTATATTCTGTATTTCTTGGATTCCGGAGAACAGGAAGAAAACTTGATTTTTGAATTTTTTTGTGAAACCGGCATACCGATCTGTACCAACGGTATACGTCCGAACATGTTTTCCACTTTATAAATATTTTCGGTTCGAGATATTTTCGTATAGATATTTTAATGAATAGTATTTAGACATTTTGATGAATAATGATGATACATTCTATTATCCATTAGTTTTTTGTTTTCTTCTGAACGGTCGAGATTGATCCTGATCGAGTCGTGGATCGCGATCTGACGATCATGATTAACCTTCTCTATATATACAATTACATTTCTTTTCGTTTCTCTTTTTTACTTTCTCTCTCCACTCTTCATTCCTTCTCGTTTTCACTCTGTATTCCTTGGGAACTTGGAGCTTGGTCTCGAGACCTGAGAGTGTGGTTTCTGAATTCCTTTTGGTGGTAGATTTGAATAGTTAGGCTTGGAGCTTTATTAGGCAAGTACATCTTGCCAAACTATTGGACGTATTATGGTTTTCTTGTGGTTTTTGTTTTCTTACTGTCTTGATAGCCCAGTATTTTCTCGTACTTGCTTTACTAAATATGTTTCTCCTATAATTATCATCATTTTGCCTGTCTGGTAATTTGATCTGAGTTAGATTTTGATTTTATCTAAAATCCTTATATTTTTTAGTAGGAAAACTCTGTATCGGAAACGATGCCGGAGTACTTACCATGAGACTTAGTATACATATGCTTTCACGACCTTTCTCTAGTATTGTTTTCATGGTCATACTGATTTAGCAACTTTCGGGATGAGTTTTGGTTTTCAGAACTTGTTTAGTTCTTTTAGTTTTATTTCTCGGCTAGAGCCGGCATACCGTCGGTATATACCGGTATGTATCGACAGAGTACCATTTTATGAGCCATCTTTTTGGATGAAAAGCTACAGTGACACTTTTTGGGCATACCGACGGTATACCGGTCTGTACCTTTACCTATAGAAACTGGCATATTAACTGTGTACCTTCGAAATACCGATCCAGTACCCAAGTTATTTATTTCTGAATTTTGATTTGATTTTCTAATTTATTCTTGTTACTACTTTACTGTCTTGCCCAGTCATACATGTTTGGACCCGGTACTTGATCTTATCTTATCCTGATAGTGGCCTGTCATGGCGCACTCTTGATTCTTATACTTGTCTAGTTTTCTTGATCTGCCATGGCCCACTTCTGATCATGTACATGTCTAACTTGATATAGTGGCTCGTCGTAGCACACTCCTGTCTCGATACTTATCTTGTCTTGTTGTGGCTTGTTTAGTGCACTTTCTTGCTTGTCTTGTCCAGTCTCGCATGTCTCATGTCTATGATGAATTCTGTGGAATGCCACACCCGTAATCCTGAATGAAAATGTTAGGGTTAACAACTAGCATTTTATATAGATCATTAGGAGGGGATAATTTCCGGTTACCTACAACCCTTTGTTCCGGCGCCCGCCCTTTATTATATATTAATATTATATATATAATATATATATATATATATATATATTATATATATATATATATACAAAACACAAAGGTTTTTGAATCCTAGGGCTGACTATGCAAGATAAAGAGTGGTTGGATTTAATCTGGTGATCAACGGTTGTGGGGTTTATGGGGAAGAGCATTATTGGGGAGTGGGGTTTTAGGGGGAATCCAAAGATGGGGATTTAATTTTTGATGGTTGGGATTTAATATTTTGATGGGGCCTCATAATGGTTGTGGATGAGCATTATTGAGATGGGGTTTATGGGGAATCCAAAAAAAATTCACATCAGCCAGTGGTTGGGATTTAATATTTTGATGGGGGCCTCAAAATTATTATTGTTCGTTTAAAATTGGGGGTCCAAGATTTGAGGGGGA
>JANAVB010013595.1:2265593-2328093 GCA_029216955.1 Iris pallida
TACTTTCCAACAAATATAGGATAGACAAACAAAGGATGAGTGGTGGAATGAAACCTTGGGTATGCAAGTTTGAAAACATGATTTGAGAGAGTTATAAACCTTTAAATTTGTGACTTATTTGGTAAAAAGAGGATAAATTCATTGGTGGTGTTTACTAGTGCTTAAGAGTATCAGAATACAGTTATTTTGTTAGAATGACCAATTTACAAGAAAATGAGTCATGTGGATTGGTAGGGGAACCATAAGTGATAACAAGGGTGACATGAAGGTCTAGAAATGAGATTTGATAAGTCCTTCCAACATGAAATAGATTAGGAACCATATTTGGGATAATATAAAAACATGTGATTATAGGAATCAAATTAAGAAAACTATGAAGAATTCAATTTGTTGAGATTAGTTGACTATTGGTACAAGGAAGGGTGGATATAACCCATAGAAGGATTATTTCAGGAGGAAAAAGTATAAAATGCTCTAAAAATGATAGTTGTATCGAAGTAGTAGTTGAGGAATTGAGACTAGGACATTAGCGTGCAAACTCTGAAAATATGAATTGGAGATTATGTGAGCACTAAGGGAGCTAGTTGAGTAATGGTTGAATAAATAAAGGATGAGAGTTGTCACTTTTTCAAAATTTTGTTGGGAGATTATCAGAGGTTGGGGATTAAAAGTTTTGAGCAAACTCGAATCGATGGAAGGATTAAGGATATACAAATTTGACCAAATAAAATAGGAAGAATATAGAAATAATGGTACTATCTAAAGTACTATTACGATTTCAGATAGATGACCGACATTTTGGGTAGGGCGCTGTGGTGCTAAATTTAAAGTAAAGATATGAATAAGGATAGAAAAGTTATTGAGGTTAACCTACTTGGGAATCAAGATAGGTAAGGATTTTGGATTCAATATTTTGATGATAGATATTCTAGCTACCACTTAAAAGAGGATTTGAAAATATTAGTCTAAAAGACTATTCTAGACATTAAGAAGCTATGTTATTGAGAGTTCCATGGCACTAAAGAAATACTGTATGTTGATGAGTGGCTAGAGGATATAGAGAGGGTTCTGCGAGTTACACGGCTTTCTGATAATTTGAGGATAGAAGTCGTTGGACTCCAACTGCATAACATAAGCTAGAACTTGGTTTAGGAATGAACATAATCCATTATACCCTAATCTGACTTAGGAGAAGTTTACAAGCAATTCAAGAAGAAAATCTTTTTGGTCGTTGCCAAGGAGATATTAGAGAGAGTTCAGAATCTAGAGTTGGACAACCTCACAATTGGTGAGTATGTAGATGAGTTTAGTAGATTGAATCGATTTGAATGAAGAATCATGAAGATGTGGCTCGAAGATTTTGTTAAGGCTTAGCTAAGGAGATTAGGGTATACATGTCACAGCTAATATGGCCATAAACTATGTTAAGATAGTATTTGTAGCTCAAGGAGTAGAAGTTGATTTAAGTATGAAACCCAAGAAAAATCATGATAGAGGCAAGTATCCTCATTCTGGACAAACAAAGCGCCACGTTGGTCAGCAGAAGACTTTTCAGGATCATGTTCCGATCCAACAGTAGGAAATGTTTCAAGAGCAAGCTCCCATCTAATATCGCAGAAGCAACATCATGTTAATTGTAATTTCTGCAAAATACCGGGACACAAGTGGAGAAATTTATGATGAGATTAGGATAAGTCTTCGTTATGGCTCAAGTGATCATAAAGTCGGGGACTATCCACATAGAAAATTCTAAGGTCATGTTCTCCCAGTAAGGAAAATTTTGGTCTCATGGGGTGATGGATTTAGGATTCTATTAGTAGCATTTCTAGATTTGTAAATAGAATAATGGCCAGCTGCAACATTCCTTAGTATTGATCATTGTTGTTTTCTTTCTTTCTTGCATTTGATTTTCTCCCTATTCTCGTAATCATCATTTGATAAAACATGTTACTAGACCTTGATTCTATTCTTGATCGTTGTAACCTTCATTTTTCAATGAATTAAATTATTTCATCTAATTAGTGGGTAGAGTACTTAAACCATACTTTTATGTCATATATATATATATATATATATATATCACCTCCAGTTCAGAAACACTGTGGCCGCTGCTTGGAATAGCACCGACGCCCTCAAGCCCCTCATCCGAGTGGCAGCAAAACTTAAAGCCACCAGAAAAGTGCTCACACATTGGAGCAAGGCAGCTTTCGATGACATCTTTTAAGCTGTTCGCAACGCGGAGGACGACGTCACCCGTGCAGAGATTCTGTTCGCCCATGACAGATCTCTAGCGGCTCGTGTATCCCTCAACCTCACTAGAGCATCATTAAAGTTTCGTCTAAAGTTGAGACAGAATTTTGGAAACAGAAAGCCAGGTTGACCTGGGATATAGATGGTGATAAAAACTCCAGCTACTTCCATTCTTGCGTCAAGGGACGCAGACAACAACTCAACCTCCACCAGTGTAAAACCCCTAAATTTCTATTTTTTTAATTAAATTTGGTACTGATTTAAAATTTTGTATTATACGTCGCGTAGTCGTATTGTACGTCGTGCACGAAATTTTATTTTTCGTAATTGCTCGACGAGTGCGAATACGTGCAAGCGTACATATTTCTAAAAAGTATTTTTCCTATTTTTATAGTTCCAAGAGAATATATAATAATTATTTTTTTTGCTATCAAAATTTCTAAATATAAGAGTTATTTATGAAAAGTCTTCTTATAAAATGGTATACTAGAAAATTATATAATTATAAATATTATTTGTGCATACATATATATTTCGTAATTATTTATTAGTTTATTTTTAAATAATAAGGTAATTTTTGAAATTAATATTATTAGTATTTTTGGAAAAACATATTTTGAATTTATTGTGGCAATTTAAATCTTGATTTGATTTTTGGATTATTTAAATAGATTAAATTAATATCTATATTTAGAAATTGATTTATCCTATTTGATTCTTAAACTAAAAGAATTGAATTAAATTTAAATTGGATTTGTATTTGTATTTGGATTTGGATTGAATCGGTTTTAAATTAATTAGGATTTAAAAGTGAGATATCAAAAAGGGGTTTGCAACTATCATAATCCTTATCTAAATAGTAGCTTCCACCTCCTATATAAGGAGAGGCTCATTATTCTCTGTTCCATTAATTTTCTCCACCTACAAATGTGTTTGTGCATCGTGTCCGTGCACATCAAGCCATATCCATTCACTTCTTCTGTTTTTCATCCAAATTGATTAATGTTCTCATTAAAGAAATTCTATTTTTCCTTCCATCTATTTTCTCTTATCACAAATTTTTACTATCCTTTTACCGATCAACCAAGTCTGTCTATCCTAGTAGTCTTTAAATTTCGAGTACAAAAATTTTCAAAGGTGGGTAGATTTGTAACTCATCTTCCCGAAATTATTATTTTTTGAATTATATCTATATATTTTAATTTCGTGTTTAAAAGTAATTTTCGTAGAAATTTTGTAAAAGATATTTTGTGATTACTTTTGTTACCAAAAACTAGTTTTAAATTAATGGTTTGAAATAATGTTTCTAAAAAAATGTTCTCAAATTTTTGTTTGAAATATAAAATATGTTTTTATTACTTTTTTGTCTTTTAAAAATTGGTTTTTAAAAAAAAATTTGAGCGATAAAAGGTTTTTTTTGTCTATTTATTTTTAAATAAAGATTTGGATTTATAAAAGTAAGTTTTATAATATTTGATGACATCGAGTATTATTTTGATTTGTTAATCAGTTATTTGATTATATTTGAATTTATTTAAATTATCTTGATGATTATCAACTATACTTTAAATTATGTTGATAATTTAAATATTGTTTAAAATACTTACGATGACTAATTGGAGCATTACGATTTGTCTAATCTAGATTTGAAATATTATTTGATTAAATAATTTATTTATTATTTGATTTAAATTAGTTTGATAAATATTAGATATTATTTTAAAGTTATTATGTTGAGTTTGATTTGGATTTGGATTCATATGATTTGAATTATTTGATAATATAGAATAATACTTAAAGTTATTATGGCAATCATTTAAAGGATTGCAATCAAATTAATTTGTTTTTAAATAATTTATTTGATTTAAATTTATGGGAAGATTTATCCATCAGAAATTCTCATCCTATTGGAATCATATCTAGCATTAATTAGATCGTTTCTTATTTAAACCAATCCTATTCCTATCCAAATTAGTTGGTAATCATAATCGTCCTTATTGATTTAGTTCTAATCCTATCATAATTTGCTAATTGCTAGACATTATATATATCTATCTAATCTATGAATAAAATCATCTTTCAAACCATCCTTGTCAAAATTTCTCTCTTTTTTCGTCATAAATTCAGCCTCAATTTTCAAAGGTTGTAGCAACTTCGAATGACCATAACTCCCAACTTCGGACTCCGTTTGACCTCCAGTTTTTTTGTTGGAATCGTATTGAGGTATATTTTCTGAATATAAATTTTATTTTTATAAATTCGGAAGTTAATTTTCTGGAAAATTTGTTGAGTGTTAGTTGTCCGAAATCTGACGCGTTTTAGTATTTTAAGATTCTGGGAGAACCAGGAATCAGAATCACGAACCGTTTGAAGTTTCGGAATGCTGACGGAAAAATACACATCATATATTTTTCCCAAAAATTTTCTAGAATATTTTATTTTTGGTTTTTATTTTAGAAGTTTGTCACATCGTCTGAGTTCATCTTGTGTAGCCCTGTGACTATTCTGTGCCCAATTGGATTGTCGGTTTCACCAGCAAGGACCTCAGGCAAGACACCTTGCCATTTGCTGTTTAATTATTTTAGCTCATATTTCATGCATTACTTATTTTCTTTATGCAAAATAAACTGTGATACATGGCATAACCTGTTAGAATTTACTGTTCAGTTTCTTGCTATGTATTATTTTCTTACACATTAAACTTAGAGTTAAGGGACCACCCTTTGTGTGTTTCATTCATAGGCCTTGACACGTTTATACCACATTGTTGTGTGTTACATATAGGACTCGGACATGCGTGATTGGCTGGCCACCAGTACGTATAAGCCGTGCGTTAGGAAATAACTTCTAATAGAATTGCATGCTAGAAGACTTAGCAGTTATGAGTTGGCATTGGGCAGGAAGAACATGATTGGAAGTTGACTACCACCCTATCTATCGTAGACTCGCTCGCTACTGAGGAACGATAGGTAGACTATATGCTATAGACTCGCTCGATACTGAGGAATAGTATATGGTGTTGTGACTCGCTACTGAGGTACTACATTGGTATTTTCTTGACTTGACCGGGTAGTCATGCGACCATGAACTGTTCTTAAAACTGCATTCACCTAGATTTGGTTAGGCGCCCTTATCCGTTAGGTATGAGTACCTTTGGTTTGGGTACTTGTATCTGACCGTGGCTTGGAACAATAACTTGTCGCGGATTAGTTCGTCACATCTTGTCCTTGTTTGGTTGTAGGTGTGACTTACTACTTCGATGAGAAGGTATTGAACCTTGTTGGGGTCCGGATACCATATTGGATTAATAGTATGGAAACATACGTCACCGTGAATTAGTTTACCATCTCCTGTCCTTGTTTAGTTGGGGGATGGTACGCTCGTTCAATAGGTGTGTATTGGACCATGATATAATTCAATTGACTTATTTATTTGAGCAATATTTATTCAGTTTATATGGCATGATATTATGTGTCTTGTTACGTCCCTCTGAGGACCTGGTTATCTCGCCAGGTGTGTGCTCTTGTCTTTCGCAGGTGTTCTAGCTTTAGCCGTGATCATCGCTATTTCTACGCGGATGATTGCACTTGGATCGTCTTCGCTTCGCTTGCCAAAATCATTTCTTCTCCCATGTATTTTTTATTTAACTTGTTGGTAGTGGATTTGTCTCCGCCCAATATATTGTATCAAGACAATTCACTATCATTATATGATATTTTTTATTCATTTATTTTTGTGAGGATGAGATTAGTTATGGTTCTATTGCATTTTACAGCTTATGTATCCATACGAGGCCCATGTACTTCGTATGAATACAGCTGGCATGTCTACATTCCTAGTCCTAAGTATTTTGGGACTGGGGCGTTACATATTTTTGTGGTGGCACATGCAGGTCGAGATAAATTGTTTGGTTACTTTACCGTACCAAACAAGCCTGCGAATTGGATTAGAAGTCTAGGATCTCATCCACATACTTGACCTTTTTCCTCGATTCCATATTCGACCGACTCATCGATTGTATCTTGCTTGATTCCTTCTATCATTATTCTTATCTTCCCTTCGTGCTTGCTAGAGGTTGACCCTACTAGTTAGATACCCCCAAACACCCTTAGCTTAATTTTTTAAGTTGGGTAGAATACCCCACGACCTGACACACCCTTGACCATTAAGGAGAATACAAATAGTATTATCTAAACCATAGAGACTAGAGGAATTTAACCCATTTGGTCAACCAAGCCTTTGACAATAAAACCATAGAATGATTGTATAGGAAGAAACAAGACTTAGATTCTTATGACTCTTACACTATTCATATTTGTTCATATTTCATCTACCATCCTGCCTATATTTTTACTATCTAAACTAATGATGCTAATGTAGCCTAGTTTTTGCAAGCTAAATTCATTATCAAGCTTGTTCATGACATATGTTATTGGATGCATCCACTAACGTATTGTCTACTCAGAACTGGTGCATGATGGTCTGATCAACCCAGTGCACTTTGGTTCGCTTTTGTCTATTATTCTACGATGATAAGACGTAGATAAACTTGTCCTCTAGAGTCCCATCCGCGACTGCCTTGGTAACTCATTTTGAATTATTCTGTCACCTTTGAACCACATATTCGTATTCGATAACGCCTCCTTCGATCTCTATATCTCTTTCGCCCTCACCTATTTTAGAAGGACGAAGGTGTTATACTAGAACTTCCTCTAACTGTCCTATCACCATTACCACCCAATGTAACTATATCTTTGTCTTGAACTACTCGACCTTTCCCTCGACCCTAAATCTACAATCTTGACTTTCTTATCACTTGGATTTAAGAGTGATTACAATCGTCTCTTAATCATATCCTCAACCTAGACTACGACCATATAAACTTCTTTAAGGAACCCTTCAATCTACCGTGTGCCTTCTCACCCCCTACGAATTCTTAATTTCGAGGACGAAATTCTTTTAAGTTGGGTAGGATGTAAAACCCTTAAATTTCTACTTTTTTAATTAAATTTGGTACTGATTTAAAATTTTGTATTATACGTCGCGTAGTCATATTGTACGTCGCGCACGAAATTTTATTTTTCGTAGTTGCTCGACGAGTGCGAATATGTGTGAGCGTACATATTTTTAGAAAAGTATTTTTCCTATTTTTATAGTTCCAGGATAATATATAATAATTATTTTTTTTGCTATCAAAATTTCTAAATATAAGAGTTATTTATGAAAAGCCTTCTTATAAAATGGTATACTAGAAAAGTATATATTTCTAAATATTATTTGTGCATACATATATATTTCATAATTATTTATTAGTTTATTTTTAAATAATAAGGTAATTTTTGAAATTAATATTATTAGTATTTTTGGAAAAACATATTTTGAATTTATTGTGGCAATTTAAATCTTGATTTAATTTTTGGACTATTTAATTAGATTAAATTAATATCTATATTTGGAAATTGATTTGTCCTATTTGATTCTTAAACTAAAAGAATTTATTTAAATTTAAATTGGATTTGTATTTGTATTTGTATTTGGATTTGGATTAAATCGGTTTTAAATTGATTAAGATTTAAAAGTGAGATATCAAAAAGGGGTTTGCAACTATCATAATCCTTATCTAAATAGTACCTTCCACCTCCTATATACGGAGAGGCTCATTATTCTCTGTTCCATTAATTTTCTCCACCTATAAATGTGTTTGTGCATCGTGTCCGTGCACATCAAGCCATATCCATTCACTTCTTCTATTTTTCATCCAAATTGATTAATGTTCTCATTAAAGAAATTCTATTTTTCCTTCCATCTAGTTTTTCTTATCACAAATTCTTACTATCCTTTTACCGATCAACCAAGTCCGTCTATCCTAGTAGTCCTTAAATTTTGAGTACGAAAATTTTCAAAGGTAGGTAGATTTGTAACTCATCTTCCCGAAATTATTATTTTTTGAATTATATATATATATATATTTATATATTAATTTCGTGTTTAAAAGAAATTTTCGTAGAAATTTTGTAAAAGATATTTTGTGATTACTTTTGTTACCAAAAACTAGTTTTAAATTAATGGTTTGAAATAATGTTTCTAAAAAAAATATTCTCGAATTTTTATTTAAAATATAAAATATGTTTTTATTATTTTTTGTCTTCTAAAAATTGGTTTTTAAAAAAAAATTTGAGCGATAAATGTGTTTTTTGTCTTTTATTTTTAAATAAAGATTTGGATTTATAAAAGTAAGTTTTATAATATTTGATGACATCGAGTATTATTTTGATTTGTTAATCAGTTATTTGATTATATTTGAATTTATTTAAATTATCTTGATGATTATCAACTATACTTTAAATTATGTTGATAATTTAAATATTGTTTAAAATACTTACGATGACTAATTGGAGCATTACGATTTGTCTAATCTAGATTTGAAATATTATTTGATTAAATAATTTATTTATTATTTGATTTAAATTAGTTTGATAAATATTAGATATTATTTTAAAGTTATTATGTTGAGTTTGATTTGGATTTGGATTCATATGATTTGAATTATTTGATAATATAGAATAATACTTAAAGTTATTATGGCAATCATTTAAAGGATTGCAATCAAATTGATTTATTTTTAAATAATTTATTTGATTTAAATTTATGGGAAGATTTATCCATTAGAAATTCTCATCCTATTGGAATCATATCTAGCATTAATTAGATCGTTTCTTATTTAAACCAATCCTATTCCTATCCAAATTAGTTGGTAATCATAATCATCCTTATTGATTTAGTTCTAATCCTATCATAATTGCTAATTGCTAGCCATTATATATATCTATCGAATCTATGAATAAAATCATCTTTCAAACCATCCTTGTCAAAATTTCTCTCTTTTTTCGTCATAAATTCAGCCTCAATTTTCAAAGGTTGTAGCAACTTCGAATGACCATAACTCCCAACTCCGGACTCCGTTTGACCTCCAGTTTTTTTTGTTGGAATCGTATTGAGGTATATTTTCTGACTATAGATTTTATTTTCATAAATTCGGAAGTTAATTTTCTGGAAAATTTGTTGAGTGTCAGTTGTCCGAAATCTGACGCGTTTTAGTATTTTTAAGATTCTGAGAGAACCAGGAATCAGAATCACGAATCGTTTGATGTTTCGGAATGCTGACGAAAAATACACATTATATATTTTTTCCAAAAATTTTCTAGAATATTTTATTTTTGGTTTTTATTTTAGAAGTTTGTCACATCGTCAGAGTTCATCTTTTATAGCCCTGTGACTATTCTGTACCCAACTGGATTGTCGGTTTCACCAGCAAGGACCTCAGGCAAGACACCTTGCCATTTACTATTTAATTATTTTAGCTCATATTTCATGCATTACTTATTTTCTTTTTACGAAATAAACTGTGATACATGGCATAACCTGTTAGAATTTACTGTTCAGTTTCTTGTTATGTATTATTTTCTTACACATTAAACTTAGAGTTAAGGGACCACCCTTTGTGTGTTGCATTCATAGGCCTTGACACGTTTATACCACGTTGTTGTGTGTTACATATAGGACTCGAACATGCATGATTGGCTGGCCACCAGTACGTATAAGCCGTACGTTAGGAAATAACTGCTAATAGAATTGCATGCTAGAAGACTTAGCAGTTATGAGTTGGCATTGGGCGGGAAGAACATGATTGGAAGTTGACTACCACCCTATCTATCGTAGACTCGCTCTCTAGTGAGGAACGACAGGTAGACTATATGCTATAGACTCGCTCGATACTGAGGAATAGTATATGGTGTTGTGACTCGCTACTGAGGTACTGCATTGGTATTTTCTTGACTTGACCGGGTAGTCATGCGACCATGAACTGTTCTTAAAACTGTATTCACCTAGATTTGGTTAGGCGCCCTTATCCGTTAGGTATGAGTACCTTTGGTTTGGGTACTTGTATCTGACCGTGGCTTGGAACAATAACTTGTTGCGGATTAGTTCGTCACATCTTGTCCTTGTTTGGTTGTAGGTGTGACTTACTACTTCGATGAGAAGGTATTAAACCTTGTTGGGGTCCGGATACCATATTGGATTAATAGTATGGAAACATACGTCACCGTGAATTAGTTTACCATCTCCTGTCCTTGTTTGGTTGGGGGGATGGTACGCTCGTTCAATAGTGTGTATTGGACCATGTTATAATTCAATTAACTTATTTATTTGAGCAATATTTATTCAGTTTATATGGCATGATATTATGTGTCTTGTTACGTTCCTCTGAGGACCTGGTTATCTCGCCAGGTGTGTGCTCTTGTCTTTCACAGGTGTTCTAGCTCTAGCCGTGATCATCGCTATTTCTACGAGGATAATTGCACTTGGATTGTCTTCGCTTCGATCGCCAAAATTATATCTTCTCCCATGTATTTTTCATTTAACTTGTTGGTAGTGGATTTGTCTCTGCCCAATATATTATATCAAGACAATTCACTATCATTATATGATATTTTTTATTTATTTATTTTTTTGTGGATGAGATTAGTTATGGTTCTACTGTATTTTACAGCTTATGAATCCATACGAGGCCCATGTACTTCGTATGAATACAGCTGGCATGTCTACATTCCTAGTCCTACGTATTTTGGGACTGGGGCGTTACAACCAGATAGCTGACGAGAGCGGTTGTATTCTCAAAGAGCAAAGAGATAACCAACTGGCAGCGGCATATTTCTACTCCAAGCTGTTCACCAAAGATGTCATTTGCAAGGACGTAGAATTTCTAGCGGCGATCCCTAACCTGATAGAGGAAAGAGACAACATCCAGCTGACGCTTCGACTCTCAAGAAGTTAAACATGCAGTTTGGGCATTGAACGAACACAGCGTCCCCGAACCAGTTGGCTTAACTGGCATTTTCTTCAGATCATGTTGGGATATTATCAAGACTGACATTCACGAGACGGTCAATGCCTTCTTCCAAGGAGCCAGATACCCCAAGTCGATATCCAGCACCAACCTCATCCTAATCACCAAGAAGGACAACCCGAAGTCCTTCAAAGACTTTCGCCCTCTGAGCCTGTGCACTTTTACTAGCAAAATCATATCGAAGATCATTGCCAACCGCATGATCGGGATCCTCCCTAAGATTATTTCTGAAGAACAAAGCGGCTTCGTCCGAGGCTGTAATATTTCAGACAATATTCTGCTAGCCCAGGAAATGATCACATGCATAAAATTCTTGGCCAGGCGTGGAAACATCGCTATCAAGTTAGATATGGAGAAGGCGTATGACAGGCTCGACTGGCAATTCATGATCTGGGTGTTCAGGACCTTTGGTTTATCAGAGACTTGGATAGACATTGTGTGAAGATCAATCAACGACTCCTGGTTCTCTACTGTTATCAATAGCCAAGATGAGAGTTTTTTCAAATCCAGCAGGGGCGTCAGACAAGAAGATCCTTTTTCCTCTACCATCTTTGTCATCACTGCTGAAGCCTTGAGCAAAAATCTGAATAGAATGGTCGGCTCCCACCGTTTCCAGCATTATTACACTGCTAGCATTTTCACAGACGACATCCTCATCTTCTCGTCAGGAAATGTTGGATCTGTAGAGGTGGTCAACTCCACACTAAAGAGGCACACTAGGTGCTCTGGACAGCATCAACCCTAACAAGAGTGTCATTTATGTCCACCACTCGACGAACAGAGAACGCTTTCTTACTCTCTCCAATATCACCTCTTTCGCTGTTGCGTGCCCCCTTCACCTATTTAGGGTGCCCACTAGTGTATGAAAGAAGTAATGCAGGCATCTTCGAAGGTCTGGTGGGTAAAATCATAAAAATGATTGAGGGTTGGCACAATACGATTCTTTCGGCTGGAGGAAAGATGACCCTGATCCAACATGTGCTCCCATCCATCGCCATGTACACTCTAGTTGCCTACTCACCTCCAAAGAAGGTCCTCACTTCTTTAGAAAATCTTTTTGCTGACTTTTTTTGGAGGCACTGCGATGGCATGAATAAACATCATTGGGCTAGTTGGGACACCATGGCCAGGCCTACAAAAGAGGGAGGGCTCAGTTTCTGCAGGCTAGCACACATTATTGATGCTTGCTCGATGAAGATGTGGTAGAAGCTCCTCGAAAGTCGATCATTATGGGCACGGTTCATGAAGGCTAGATAATACAAGCATACACACCCATCCGTCGCTTCCGCGAATAGCAAATCCTTCGTCTCGTGGCGATGCATCCTGATTGGTCCATCCGTCTCTAGCTGGGCGCGGAAGAAGCATCACTATTCTACGATAGATAGCTCGGAGACGAACTTCTCCACCCTAGCCCGGTCGTACCCACTACAGTATAATCAGAGATCTGTTTGCTAACGAGGGAGGATAGAACTGGAAGAGGGCTCAGGATTGGATCGAGGCAGAGGTAGCCGCTGACCTTCAAGCCTCAGGTATGGAGGTTGGACCAGCCCCCAACTCTCTAAGGTAGACCCTCACAGCCCATGGCTCATTCTCTCTAGCATCTGTGAGAAGCACGGTTAGAGGCATCGGTGCTCCGTCCCCTATTACTGGGCTTTTTTGGCAGAACTACATTCCAAAAAATGGTCCTTCCCGATATGGAGAGCTCAACAAAAGAAACTGCCTACTGATGATGTGCTCACCACTATGGCTCCAGCCTAGCATCATCGTGTCACTGCTACTCGGAGCGTAGGACCGAAAACACGGAACACATCCTTTGGTCTGGCGGCCTGGCTTCGTACGTGTGGAACGCCTTCTCCCACAGGTGCGGCCAGAGCCGGGTGGTTAGGAGATTCAACGATCTTCTGGCGTCCTAGGGCAAGGCCTCGCATAGCTACTAGATTTTCACAGCCGCCATCTTGTGGGTCACCTGGAAGAACCGTAACAAATTCAGATAAGAAGGTCATCAATACTCTCCGAACTAACTGATTAGAGAGGCTCACAGACCGATTTTCAAAGTCAGCAGACTCTGCAAGCATGCCCGATCGGGCTTCTGGCAATCCCTCTTTAGCTGATTCAATGTTTTGGGTTTTTGAGCGGAAGATCGTCTCTGTCTCCATGCTCCTTTACTTTTCCCTTTTTCGGGTATTATTAGAGACCTGTTACTTATAAAGGCTACGACATTTTGCGCCTTTTAATGAATACATTCAGGGTTTAAATATATAATGTGAAATAAATAAATAAATAAACATATATATATATATATATATATATATATATATATATATATATATATATATAATGTGATTAGGGTTAATATTCTTAGTTAATATTATGCGTGACATAGGTTTGGGACTTGGCTTATTGCTTTGTAACTAGTTTAATTTAAGCCTAGTTAGGATGGTGTTAATGGCTACTATAGGTCACTCAAACCTAATCAAATTAATTTCGATTAAGTCCAAACTTGGCCCACATATAATAGACATGTTAGACACCCAAACCATGTCCAACTTAGAGTCATTTGGTGCACACAAACATATGTGCAGAACCATGAAATCAGTCCAATAGTCAGCCCCTATTTCAGCCCCACTTTGGTGTAGTTTAAATAACTACACCCATAACTCCTTTCCTTCTAATTCCAAGGCCACAACACCCTTAACTCACTCACCTACAACCCTATGATTCATTCCACTCCTTTCCATTAGCTTTTACCTCTCTAGAGGCCTCCAAAGACAACACACTTTCAGCCATTTAGCCCACAGAATTCAGCTGGGTAGTGCTGATTTCAACATCATTTTGCACCACCAAGATAGTAGGTAAGATCCTAAGTACTTTACCAAAAACCTTCCTCTATCTCTTATATTTCATTTTCATATTTGTTCATAAAGTTTTGACCCCTCAAACTTCTGTCACAAGCCGAAGTATCCAGCAGTGGTACTATCCAAAATTTTGGTCCAAAGATTGGTGTGTAAACACCAAACCATTTGGTAAAACTGTAAAAGCATGGAAAAGATTAAAGAAAGATTCATGCGGCCAGGGAGTCCCATGCGGCTCAGGGATCCATGCGGCTCAAGTGTCTATGCGGCTCGATAAGTCCCATACGGCTCAGAAGCCACGTGGCTTGCAAACAGCCCTTCCCTTCGTCCTATACTGCATTAAATGCCTTGACGGCTGACAGCCCTGACAAGGTGACAGTTCTGACACGAAGATGAAATTATGACTCTGTCATAATGGCAGACTCCTAGGGAAATGAAGAAAATCTCTGGCACAATCTCCCGAGATCCAGAAAGTGTCACGCGGCCTTGACACGTGGACAAATTGTATGTGGCTCGAGCAGAGACTCCCATGCGGCTCAGGCCAAAGCTGTTCCATGCGGCTCAGGTCGAAGCTATCTTATGCGGCTCAAGCAGAGGCTCCCCCATGCTGCTCACGAGGACTATCTCCATGCGGCTCACGAAGAAGCTACCTATTATGCGGCTGCCTACGCTCATGCGGCCCAGATCATCATTATGGGGTTCAAATGTTCAGGGGCCACTCCCCAAGCAGCCTTGACACATGGCCAGCCTTATGCGGCTCAATCCTCATGCGGCTCAGATTTCTTCAGTGGCTCGCGGTTGAGCCATGTGGCAGGACACGTGTCATAAAGCCAATCAATCTCAATAATCCAGATTTACTACAATCAAAGATTGGGTCAAATCCCAATAATCTGGACACATGGCGGGAGAATAAATTAAATTTATTCGTTCAGATTTGCAGACATCAGCAAATCATCATAATAGAGATTTATTGCAATCAACATTAATTACTGATAGAATTTGGCGTAACCTACATTAATGGCCCAGATTCATCACACTCAAGACTAATGGCCCAGATTGATCAATCAACAGGCCGCCGCCGCCACTTTAAGAAGGGACAATCATTGCAAACCCTAATGAGGATCCCATTCCTATAAATAGCAAGGTGTTATTCCCTTGCAGAACAGACGAAGAAAAAGAGAGAAAAAGGAGAGGAGATTCCCTAACTTTTTGCAAAGAGAAGACACAGAGATCCAGAGAGTCGGAGAGAGAATATACAGAGGAGAGCATTTCTTCATCGCCAAGCAGTTCTTCTACAGAGCCAAAGCTGCACCCGATCGTCCAAGGAGTAAGACAGAGCTGCCGTCACTTTCCCGAGCCTCTATCTTCACCCTCCAAAATCTAAAATAAATAATTGTACTTAGATTGCTGTACCTAGGCTTTCGTCCCTAGGCTTTCTTAGTACAAGCGAGTTTATATTGTGAATTAAAAGTCCAGTCCTCCGATAATTGTTCTGTTCTTTTATATTTCATGGCAAATACGATGGCGACTCCGCTGGGGACAAACTTCTCCATGGCTGAGGAGTTGGTGATACAATCGGATGCAGCCAAACTTGGCTCCACGCAACAGAAGATAGTCGTCCGCTTCGACCAACAGACGTTTGAAGAAATGCTCTCCGACGGGAGCGCTGGTCCGGTCCAGAAGCAAACCCGCACAAAGAAGGCTTGCAGGGAGTAGAGGCCAAAATTATTTGCTCCTCCCTAAGCCCTGGACGGAGTACTCTCTGCTGCCCAAGACGGTGAAGGCGATTCTCATGTGGCCCCACTTCAAGCCATAGAGGACTCTGCTGTCCCCAAGTCCGGCAGAGGAAAGCACTACGATGCTGGACTTGCAGGGACAAAGAGTGATTCTATGGGCCCCAAGAAGAAGCCGAACACTCATGCGGCCAAGACTGCCAGCCGTATGCATGATGCTCATACGGCTGAAACTGCCAGCCACATAAAGAAAGTCTATGCGGCCAAATCTTCCAGCCGCATGAAGAAAACACATACGGCCGAAAGTTCCAGCTGCATGAAGAAAGCCTATGCGGCTACAACTGCCAGCCGCATGAAGACTGCTGACTCCAGCCGCATACTGCCTGCTCCTCACAGCTCAGGCTCAGTCTTCGATTGCCTCTCCTATGTTCCCGATCTCTCATGTGCTCAAGAGAATATATCTGACTCTCTGCAACATCACTCTGACTCTTCTTACTATACACCTTCGGACGCTCAAGTAAGGAAGTCAAGGGCAGCGCGAGCTCGGCGAGCTCAATCGACTGTCCCAACCTCTGACCATCCGAGCGCTCCACATACCGTTATGCGGGCCTCTAATGGGAAGTTATACAGAACCTCTCGAGTCCAACCCCCGGCGGCAAATGGACAAAGTGGTTCCCAAAAGTCTTCCAAAACCCAGAGACCAAACATGGTCGCTCCAGACCCATCTGACTTGCGTGAGGTTATCCTCCACAAATGCAAATAAAGAGAAGAATCCCCGGCGTGCAAAGAGTCCTCCCACGGATGTCACTGCACTCAAATTATTGTCAACTGCTGTTGCAACAACGCGACAGCAAGAGAAGACCGACAATCTGTTTTCCAAAGACTGCAACGACCAAGCTCAGAGGACGAAGTGCCTCCCGTCGTCTCTTGCAACTCCACTCAAGAGATCCCCGCTGATGGGAGAGGGAAAGAAGATGAACGTTTCCAGCCCAAAAAATTCAACCACTACGGTTAAGAAACTATCGTCTAAATGGCTGTCCACCACCGGAGTATTCCAAGGCACCCGTTCGAAGACAAAATCTGCCACAACAGGAGATTCATCATCCGTACCGCTAGGGGTCACTGAAATACGGGGTAGCACTCCTCAGAACATCCACAATAATCTGATGTTCCAAGGAGACGAGTCCGAAGAAGCAACTCTCCTATCAGATACAACAAATACCGACGTCCCCGAGGACGTCCACGACTCTCAAGATGAAGCAAGCTCTGAAGTAGGGGGTACTATTCCTTCCGAGTTCGAGCCAGAGGAGAATATTCTCACATATCCCGATGACTTCTCGGTACATGGTTATGACTCGGAGGATACGTCCTCCACTGTTCCTTCCATCTCCCCTCATGTGAGAACGGTATTCATGACAGACAGCAACCAAAGTGGTTCCAGTGATCGCCAACGCATCGACACCCTGGAGGCCATAATGCATGCCTTGGTCAAGTCTGTAGACGAGATCAAAGCGGCCCTTCCAACTCTGCAAGGAGGGACGCCTGGCCAAATAAACGCGGGTCCCGCGGTCAATGTGGACTCGAACTCAGCAGCACCGAATTCGGGCAATAATCCTCCTGAAATGACGGCCCCCACCGCTGTGGATGAAGCCCGATAAGTGAGAAGAGAGGTTCAGGAGCTCCGAGCCATGTTTCTCGCTCGAGAAAACTCTCAAGACCTCAGAATGCGGTAACCGTACCCTGCTGCATGGAGGGATGTCCCCTTCCCGCCAAGATATAAGCCGTTGAATATCAATCCTTATGATGACAAGAACTCTGCAAGTCGGTACATCACTTACTTCGAAGTCACCACCGACCACCTGCCCCATGACGATGTCATTCTCACACGATTATTCATTGGAGCATTGGAAGGAGTCGCCTTCGACTGGTATCGTAACCTGCCAGACAACTGCATCAACTCCTTCGCCAGCTTCAAGCGCATGTTCTTTGAGAGATTCTATGAGGTAGGGCAAGACATCACAATGTCCACCCTCATGGACATCATTCAAGGGAAGAAAGAGCTGACAAGGAACTATATCGAGCGGTTTCGCCAAACTGCAATGAAGTTGCCGTCTGGTAATCCAGATTCCTCCTTGATTGAAATTTGCCAAAAGAGATTGCTCCCAATAATCAGACTCTGGATAGGCAAAAGTCAATTTAAGGACTGGAAGACATTCATCATTAGTGCCACTAGTGCCGAAGAACGGTTGAAGAAGGCTCGCCAACTGGGTTTGCACATCTCGGACGGAGAGAACAAGGGAAAGCGTCCTAATACCAACAACGACAATGGGGGTAGCCCCTCTAACAATCGGGACAACAGGGGTAAGCAGGCTATGGTAGCTGACACAGCCCAGAAACCTGAGACAAAATAGGCAGACAAACAATGTCCGCAAATAACCTACTCCTTCGAGGACGACCACGTCAAGCCCATCTTGGAGATGCTCATACAAGGAGACAGAATTCAGCTCCCTCCACCAAGACGGGAACTTCGACCGACAGAAATGGAGAGCCTAAATTACTATCACTACCATCGTTACGTCCATCATGCTACGCACGACTGCTACCAACTGAAGTGATACATCCAGCATCTCATCGATTCGAACGCTTTGGCCATCGATTTTGAGGAGGTGACCGTGCCGGCCAACATGGTGTCCGTACAATTCGGCAGCTTCCCTCCAACAGAGACTCAAGACGGGGTGGTACCTATCCCTCTAGCGATAATGGAGATTGCTAATCTTTCACCTCCTTGGGATCAAGTTGCTGGTCTGGTGCCCCTCACCACATCACGGGGAAGATCATGTGGGTCCATCCGGACCTAGTACTTGAAGTGACTCAGTCCACACCGCCTTCCACTCGTATGAAGAAGGGTTGAAAAGTCAGATCCTGCCGCACAATCTCGGCAGATGTCGAAGAGGCCACAGCTTCGTCACTCGGTCTGGTGCTCAATTCCAACCTGTGACTGATAATTTGACTGAGGATCATCAGCCAGCTACTGCTGACGCTCCAGGACCTTCTCAGCCTCCGACGACCGACAAGCCTAGGCCGAAGGAGACTCGCTTTGACAAATCCCTCCGAAAAGAGACACCTCAAGGGTTGGAAAGGCCCTACAACTTTGACATCTTGGCACAGTTGGCCAATACACCGGCTAAATTGTCATTATATGAACTCTTGAGGCTCTCAAAGGATATTTGTGCAGCTTTGAGCGATGCACTCCAAAATGCTGACGCGTATCTGGCTCAGGTCAACCTCACGGGAGAAAGCCCGCCTGCAAATCTCCAAGATAGCGCTTGCACCGGAGCAATGCCCAATATTGTCTTCACTCCGCAGGATATGCTCATCAAAACCAATCTTCACGATCGCCCACTATACTACACCGGATACATCGGGGACGTAAAGGTGGACCGAATGCACATTGATCCGGGTTTTTCCATAAGCATCATTCTGAAGGGTCTGCTACATCATCTCTGTATTCCTATGCATTGCCTGACGCCAATAAGCACCGCCATCAGCGGTTTCAATTCGGACAGGAGCTACCCAATTGGAAAGATTCGCTTGAAGTGCCAAATTGGAAATATCCAGTCAGAAGTGACCTGTTACGTCATGATGCAGACACTTCTTACAACATCCTCTTGGGGCGCCCGTGGATACACGATTACATGATCGTGTCGTCCATGCTGTATCAGTACTTTAAATATATCGACAAACATGACTTTATGAGGACATAATTTGTCGACATCGATCCCTTCAAAGGAGTCGAGTCCTACTACTCGGATTCCTGCCTATACGAGAAATCGAGAGGCACCTGGATGAAGATCTACAGGCTCAAACTTAGATGGCCTCAGGATCAGAAGAACCTCTGACGATCCACCTTCAAGCCCGCAAACCTGGCAAATTTGCACCTCTTACGGCCGTTCTGCGTAAGGATGTGATCAGCCTCTCGGCACAAGAAGCACAAATGATAATCCGGCTGCCAAGGTCCGGCCAAGCGTCGAGGCCCACAACGGAGCCACTGACAATCAGGTTACCGAGATTCGGCCAGCCACAAGCAGAAAAGTTCAACCCCTCTGACAAGCCAATGACGATTCGTCTTTCCAAGAAGAATCGTCACCCTGATGCAAGGTCTGGGGCTTCTAGCGAACCAACAACTCCCCGTCCAGCATCGAGTACCAAACTGGGGGTCGCTAGGGAACCAACTACTCCCCGTCCAGCATCGAGTACCAAACTGGGGGTCGCTAGTTTGCCAGCAACTCCACGTTCGGCTCCGCCAACAGAACCCCTTATGATTAAGTTGCCCAGGTCATTCTCTCAGTCTTCATTTATAAAGGGGGTAACCGAAGAAGAACCGGAGTTGGCCAATTATGTGGCTGCCCACACTAATGTTCCCTCCGCAGATGATGTAATCCCGCTGGAAAAGATACCTTACTTCATCAATAAAGGGCTATCTTTGAACTACCTCGAGCTTAATAAGCTTTGTACAATGTATGCTATGGAACACGGTATATGCACTCACCTACACACACAGGTGACAAATGTTTACACCGCAAACCAGCTTACTCCAGTGGAAGACGCCTACCGCATAATCGAGGAAGGGGACCATCCAATCATCTTCGGCCGGAAGGACGACCCACAGCCCTTCACCATAAAATAGGTCGATCTCGAATCAGATGCCGGAAGGCTGCCCCTGTATCTTTATAGCCCCCAATCCAAATACCTCATGCAAAAACAGGGATATGATATAGAGACTACGCCAGGCTTAAACTACGGCACCGGTCGACGATTGCCTTTGAAGCCACCAGTCCCAGCTGACAAACCACGGGACTACTACAGCAAGACCTGATGTGGATTAGGTTATGTCACGCCCACAACGACCCCTGAAAGTTCGAATGAGGAATGCGACTGGCATTCACATTCAACCGGGTCACCAACTTCTGATTCGGATACCAGCATCGGAGACGTATTCAGACAAGTCCTGTCAGTCAATATGGCGTTCGCCGACGCGTACAAAGAAGATGAAGACATTCATGAAATCCTCGAGTTAGAGCTGTGGGCCCAACAGCTGGATGTACAATGGGAAAAGCGGTTCGAACAGAGAGAACCTTCCACCGAAGACGAGGTTATACAGGTCGATCTCGACAGCGAATCTTCTCCAAAACCAATCTTCGTCAGTAAAAGCCTAACAGACGAAGAGCGAGAAGCACTACTGGAACTTGTCAGAGAATATATTGATGTGTTCGCCTGGAGCTATGAAGACATGCCCGGACTAAACCCCGAAGTTGCCCTTCACAAGCTCAACATTCGGTCAGACGCGTAGCCAGTCAAACAACAACAGCGACGCTTCCGCCCGGGCATCATGGATGCGATCGAAGCTGAAGTCAACAAACTGATAGCCAGTGGCTTCATTCGTGAAGAACAACATCCTGACTGGGTCGCCAACATAGTACCGGTCCTCAAAAAGAATGGGAAAATTTGAATCTGCATTGACTTCTGCAATCTGAACGAGGCATGTCCCAAAGATAAATTCTACCTCCTTATCACAGACATCATGATTGACAACACATGCGGCTTCGAATGCATGTTATTCATGGATGGTTTCTCAGGATACAACCAAATCAAGATGTCTTCTGACGACGAAAAACACACCTCATTCCAGACACTGATTGGCACGTACTGCTACACAGTCATGCCTTTTGGTTTAAAGAATACTGGCACCACATATCAAAGAGCCATGAACATCATCTTCAGAGAACACTTGCGCAAGACTGTGGAGTGCTATGTTGATGACATCGCCGTCAAGAGTTGTTATAAGGGAGACCACCTGCATGATCTGAGGACAGTGTTCGATCTGATGCGAGCACACAACCTGAAGATGAATCCCACAAAATCCTTTTTGGGCGTATCCAGCAGAAAATTCCTGGGTTTTATTATTACTGCCCAGGGAATTCATATAGACCCAGAGAAGACGAAGGCAATTATGGAGATGGGTCCCCCGAGAAATCTTTGCGAACCCAGAGGCCTTCAAGGAAGGCTAGCTTACATCAGGAGGTTCATTTCTAACCTCTCCGGGTGGTGTCGACCATTCACCCACCTCATGAAGAAAGGTGTCTCATTCGTATGAGATGAAGAATACCAGCATGCCTTCGACAACATCAAAGAATATTTGTCAAGCCCTCCAGTCCTGGTGGCCCCGGTTGCTGGAAAACCATTCCTGCTCTACGTACGAGCAATGGAACATCCCCTCAGTGCTCTGCTAGCACTAGACAACGATGCAGGCCATGAACAAGCTATATATTACCTTAGCCGAATGATGATTGGGCCAGAGCACCGATACACCGCTGTGGAGAAGGAATGCCTAGCCTTGGTGTTCACCATTCAAAAGATGCGGCACTATGTCACAGGACAAACCATACATGTGATCTCACGGGTCAACCCTCTCAGGGTCTTCATGACTAAACTAGGGGAACTCAGCTCCCGCCTCGCCATATGGGCAATATTATTGTCTCCTTATCATATGGTCTTCGTTTCGCAAAAGGCTGTTAAAGGTCAAGCTCTGGCAGACTTTTTAGCAGCCCATCCAGGCTCGGAGTCGTCCAGAGTATACGAAGGAATCCCAGTTGAGGTTGCCGACTCACATGTGACCTCCCACGATGATATATGGCGAATGTTCTTCGACGGTGCTTCAAGAACTAGACCTAAGGGCAACATTGTTGTTGGAGTCGGAGTAGTGTTGATTTCTCCTTCCGGACTGGTGATCAATCTTGCTTACTCCCTCACGGAACCTTGCTCTAACAATGTGGCCGAGTACAACGCTTTGGTCATCGGCCTCCAACTTGCAAGAGAGCTGGGGGTAGAATATCTTGAAGCATACGGCAATTCGCAGTTAATCGTCAATCAGATCCGGGGCTCGTACGAAGTCCGCCACGAAGACATGATCCCCTATCACCAAATAGCGATCAACATTATCTTATCATTTGAGGGATTCCTCATCGAACATGTTCCCAGACTACAGAACATCGAAGCCGATGCCCTAGCAGGCCTTGCCGCTTCTCTAGCAGTTCTAAACTATACTCAGCATTCGGTTGACGTGATAGGCCATGAGCTGGTCTGTCCCAAGAACAATGTTCAAGTCGTGGCGAGTTATTCCGCCCAAACGATCAACGTAGCACCGGACTGGAGACAACCATTCATAGACTTCGTGGTCTACGACATCCTGCCCGAGAACCCAAAGGAAGCTACCTCAATCAGAAGGCATTCTCTCAGATTCTTCTACGACGCAGAGACAAAAATGCTGTATCAACGATCCTACGATGGGCTACTGCTCCAGTGTCTGTCAAACGCAGAAGCCAAAGAAGCCGTACGCGAAGCTCATGACGGTGTCTGCGGGGCCCATCAGCCTGGCCCCAAGTTACAAGACCGTCTCCGCCGAATGGGCTACTAATGGCCCATGATGGTGGTAGATGCAATAGACTCTATAAGAAAATACAAAGCCTGCCAAGTCCACGCGGACTTCATCTACCAACCATCCGAGTTTCTATATCCGACAGTGGCATCCTGGCCATTTGAAGCATAGGAAATGGATATCATCGGTCCGATTACTCCACCTTCCTTCCGTGGACATCGCTTCATACTCGCGATCACGGATTACTTCTCCAAATGGGCGGAGGCTGTCCCGCTCGCAGAAGTAAAGACTTCAAACGTGATCAGCTTCCTCAAGTATCATGTCATCTATCGCTTTGGACTGCCCCGAAGGATCATCCACGATAATGGTCCGCAGTTTACAAGCCACGCCTTCTATCGGTTCTGCGACAAGCATCACATCCGGAATATTGCTTCAATACCATACAATTCGACAGTAAACGGGTTGGCAGAGGCATTCAACAAAACAATCATCAAACTTCTCAAGAAGTTTATCTCTTCCAACAAACGCGACTGAAACGAGAAGCTTGGTGAATGCTTATGGGCGTACCGTACTACAGTCCGAACAGCCACTGGGAACACGCCATTTTCCCTAGTGTACGGGAGTGAGGCAGTCCTCCCATTAGAGACTCAAATACCCTCACTCCGTGTTGCCCTCACGTACCAATTGACGACGGACGATAACTACCGTCGCAGGCTATAAGAGTTGGAGGCCTTGGATGAAAAGTGCCTCTTGGCTCAGCAACGAATCAGGCTATACCAGGCACGCATCTCTGGAGCCTTCAACAAGAAGGTTAAAATCAGAACATTCCAAGTAGGCGATCTCGTTCTGGCAGTCCGGAGGCCGATGGTCATGACTCACAAAACCATCGACAAATTCCAGCCAAAATGGGAAGGGCCGTTTATCATTGAGGCCGTATTCTCCAACAGTGCTTACCGCCTCGCAAAACAAAACGGAGACTTGCTCATGTTGCCCGTCAATGGCAAGTTTCTGAAGAAATACTATGTCTAAACGACATATTCCATATTATCGAGTTATATACCCGCTGGTACCACTAACTCACATTCGTAATATTCCAGATCATCGAGTCATGTACCCGCTGGTACCGCTGAACTCACGTTCATAATATTCTATATTATCGAGTCATGTACTCGTTGGTACCGCTGAACTCACATTCATAATATTCCAGATCATCGAGTTATATACCCGTTGGTACCGCTGAACTCACTTTCACAATATTCCAGATCATCGAGTTATGTACCTGCTGGTACTGCTGAACTCACCTTCATAATGTTCCAAATTATCGAGTCATGTACCCGCTGATACCGTTGAACTCACTCTCATAATATTCTAGATTATCGAGTCATGTACTCGCTGGTACCTCTGAACTTGCACTTTGATTCCAGAATTCCCGGATTGTCGAGTTATGTACCCGCTGGTACCCCTGAACTTACATCCCGGTCGCTCCTTCGGGGGAAGTTATGTATGACCATACCTCTGAACTTTCTTTCTGAAGGATCTCCTTCCTCATGATCCACTACCCGCGCTCCCAGTACACAAAAAAGGGTAACAGATCCACAAATTTTCAAAAACGACCATGTCGATGTTACCTCTGAGTCTTCCCAACTCTGCCAAAAACAAATTATCCCTCTACATAGAACATCCATGTCCTCATTAGCTCTGAGTCGTTCTTTGTACCCCCCTTCATTGAGCCCACTCCTGCCATGTCCTCCTTACCTCTGAGTGGGAAGGCTCCGTCGAAGAAACCCTCATGCTTACCATATCCTCATTACCTCTGAGTAAGTATGTTGATCCCTTTCGACTTATTATCTGTACCCATAACCGGAGTACGCCAAGGATAATGGGTCCACAAATATCCTCCGTAGAATCCACTCCTGCCATGTCCTTATCACCTCTGAGTAGGAAGATTCCACGGTAAGAAAACCCTTATGCTTGTCATGTCCTCATTACCACTGAGTGAGCATGTTGGTTCTATTTTATCCTATTATCCGTATCCTAACCCAGGATACGCCAAGGATAATAGGCCCACAAATATCCTACACTGAATTCCTTAGCGAAGGCCCATCATTCCTCATTATGCCCCGGGAGCCCAGCTGCTCCATGGGATTCTTTCTCTCGATACCCGAAACGTCCACGACCACATTACCGCAGAACCGTTCTGGGTATCCCCAAATCAAACTTGTTATTTGTACCTAAAACCAAGGTATGCCATGGGTAACAGGTCCACAAACAAGTCCCCCATGCGGGGCAAACACTACCACAACACCACAAGCACAACAAGTAAGACAAACGAAGGGTAGAAGGGAAATACTCTTTATTTGAAAGTCGAAAAAAAAACATTACATGTTTTTGGGACCGCGTCCCTCTAAAGAGAAAAGAAAAAAGTGAACAGAAACAAAAGAAGGAAAAGCTGACTATAGTTCAGCATTACACAACTCCAAGAGACGGTTTCTCACCAAGCAGTACCCCGTTCAAGCCTCTGTCTAGCTCGGCGCTCAGCCTCCTGGAACAATCGCTCCCCATTATCTAGGTCTATGAGTGCCCGCTAGTCGTCGTCCAACTTCTTCAGAGCCATTTCTAGGTCAGCCGAAGCTTGATTGACTTTGTCAGCCTCCTGGATAATTAACCCCCTGTCGATAGGGGCAGCCTCAAGCTCAGATTCAAAGAAAGTTAAATTCTTCTGGAGCTCAAGGATCTGCTCCCGCATGTCAGTGATCCCGCAGGAGGCAGTCGCTTCCCGAGCTGTAACGTCTTCACTCTCATGGCTCAATTGGTCATATCGATCAGACAAAGTACGGAGATCCTCCAATATGGACAGCCTAGTTTTATCCTGAGAAGCCCTCGCCTTCTCTATAACAGTTGTGAGGGAACTGCGCTCCTGATCTATAGCAGCAGACAGATCAGCCTGCCACAACACCTGAAGCTGGGCCACCAGCTGATCAGTCTCCAGCAATTTCGCCTCCAAGAGTACAGCCACCCCTGCCCCACCAGGAAGGGCCTTAAGTATATCAATTTGACCCTGGGCGCATTGCCGGACTAAGACGAAAGAAGTCCCTCTCTCTACAGCAGCTTCTATCCCCTTTTCAAGTGGCAATAAAAGCTGTCGACTACGTTCTGTAACGCTTCATCCAGGACCTCTGTAGAGGACGACGTCAGAGGAAGCGTCGCCGGCAACATCGGAGGAGTTGTATTATAACTTGCCACCAGGGGGGCAACTTTCGAGCAGAATGATGCACGAATAGCAGCTAACTCTTCCTCTGCTACCCTAAGAGCCTGGACACTTGGCATGGCAGAAAGGTCGACTCTCGGAGCCGTCCGAGTAGAGGAAGACACAAGGACCATCATCCCCTGTCCCGGTTGTCCCATCATCGGACTTGCCAAACTCGAGCCCGCGGGAGGCCCATCAAGACGAGCCGGAAGGGGAAGGGGTACTCTCCTCTCCTCCAGTGCCCCTTCGGCAGAGTCTGTCTCAACAATGTCCGTCCTCGGCACTGGAGAGGCAGGACCTATATGCCCAGAACAACAATCAATTGGCGTAACCCGAAGGACGTGATGGTAGAGCAGATAGGCCTCCTCGTAGGTTAAGATTCGGCTTATCTTACCAAGAGAAGAGCATGGAGGCTGTGGCTCGTTCGCAGCTGACATGGTCTCCTCGCACGCGATCTCCAAGTTAAACTCGGTCGGCTCCTTTGCCCCAGCTACCTTGAAGGGAGATACGACTTGATCAACATCATCTTGATGGAATTCAGCAATTTCAGGGACAGGCTCACCAGAGCCCCCGTCATTCCGAGTCACGACCTCAGCAACTTGACACTCCTCTTCTTCTGAAACCTGCAAGAGGGAGGGAAGATGATTAAAATCAAAGATTAGAAGAAAGGAAGAACCGGGAATGGCTTGTTTACCTCTGACGCGAGGTCAACTTCCTCGCCGCTTTCCCTTATAGTTAGCTGGCGGTGTCTGGTCACAGTCAGCTTCTAGGAAAGAGGAATACTGCCAACAGGAGAAATGTTCCTGCTACGCTTTTGTGCAGTGCCAGGCACAACGGATGGCCGACCTTCCACCATCTCATCTGACAAAACAAATGGCTGATCCGCCCCTACGTCTGCCATAGGAAGGGAAGAGTCATCCCCACCATGCTCATCGCCTTCATCATCCTCAGCAGCGGAGTCCGAATCTGGCACCTCGACTCTATTCTTTCTCATCTTGGCCCCCTAGGACCCCTCCTCCAGGCCGGTACCAACAATAAAGGTGACACCCAGGTTGAAACCAACAGGGGGCTTGTTCACCATGACATGGTACAGAGCCGCCATATACAAGATCTCTACCGACGCCTTAATAGCAGGGACTAAGAAAACGATACGGGTATGGAATGTGTCATAATAGTGTCAGGCCCTGATGCCATCAAGAAGGCTACCTTCAAAACCCAGACAAGAGCTGGGGCTATCTAGAAAAAGCTGACTGTATCTAAACTGCCGGGCAAACCTGCTCGGCAGATAGGGCTCCAAAAAGACTGTATTACGGTTACGATACACCAGATAAGCGGGACGGATGTTACGCAGCCACAAAAGCATATGGCCGTCCAGAAGTTGAGGGGACCCGATACCGTCGAGATGGACAGCCGCTATTTTCTCATCAGTAAAACGAGAAACAGATACGAAAATATTGTACATGTCGGCCCTCGCCAGTTCTATCCGACAAGCACGTATGGTCTCGAATTCCCAAGACTCATTACGATAGCGAAAGATAAAAGCGTCGTCATCAGTTACGCTGTCTTCAGAGCACAGTCTCATCAAAGACGGATAATACATCAACAGCCACACCATCAGATAATGATAGGGCAACTCAGTACGTTCAAAATCTTTGGTCATATCACGGGCGAGGACCTTGGATATGAAAGTGCGAAGGACACGGTGTATGCTGCACACCATAGCCGGGAGGAGAGCTAGCCTGACTCGCAGAACTAACTTCACAGCCGGAAGGATGAAATTGCGACTGATCCTCTCGATAGAACCTGCTCCTCCAGAGACTACACAATTTCGTAGCCATATTATCATGAATCCCGCCATGAGCGCCTTCTCTGACAACTCTTGGGTATCCTGATAAAAATAACCGAAAGAGTCGGTTTTACTCCCGAATCTATCACTAATGGTGGCCACCCTCTTGGCCGGCGACACTAAGGCTTTAACCGCCTCCCGGGATTGAGGACGTCTGGAAGTAACTTGACCTGAGGCATCCGTCGTGAAGAGATAGCACACCCAGTCCTTGGTGTGGGGAGCATTCCCTTTCGAGCTGCTTTCCTTTTTGGCTATCTGATGACATGTGCTATAGTGACACAATATCTCTTGATAAAGAGCCACGAAGCCTGGATACCATCTTTCCAACTCTTCGAACTCCTCATTCGTAGGAGTATACGCCTCAAAAGCTTCGTCCCTCCAAGGAAGCTTGGAGACCGCGTGCATTTCATGGAGCGCAAGCCCCATCTCCCCTACGGGTGTATAGAAAGTTCTCGTACGACGGTTATACATCTCCAGCAGAGATATAAATAATCTCTCGTTGATGGGCAAGCCGTGGCTGGTGCCCCGAATAGCATGCTAAAGACCAATCTCATGCAGAAAAGCCTCATACTCTCACAAGATCCACATAGACAGATTGGTCCATGAGGGAACAGGATGTATCCAACTGGGGAGCATCAACCGGCCAATAGGATAAGAGCCCTTCTGAGCAAGTTGGTTCATAAAAGTGTCGGCTGTAGAAAACGTGAAATTGGGACCCGGTACATTCAAGAAAGTACTTGGGGCCAATCCCATTACAGAACGGCTGGTGTGCACCTTGCCTGCGCACACTGACTTCAGGCTGTTGTTATAATGGATGTCGCCCACAAACATCCCGCCTCGGGTAGGAGTTAAAGATTCTTCCATCTTTCTGTCACGACCCGCACCCGGTTTTCGGATACGAGACGTGTCCAAGCCAGCCTACGCCGCAGAGTCGGCGGTAGAACGCTGTCAAGCCCGTAAGAAAATAATGCTCAAATATCACATTGCTGCTCATTCACAATTCTAAATTTATTACAACAGTTACAACATTTATATTTAAAGGAAATACAGAGTTTACAATTAATGAAATGATACAACTGTTTGCTATTTCTAGGTTGTCTTCAGCATACCCAAGTTCTCCCAGTGCTAAGAGTGATCGCGGCTAAACCTGAAAAATGTTGGTTATCTAGTCAGGATTGGAACAAGTACACAAACCGATGGCAGTGCAAAACACAATAGAATTAACAAGACATGAAAATAGCATATGAGAAGTAAAGACTGGAAGAATACTGATGTCATAGCACGAATAGAGAAATAAACAAGGAAAAGCTAATAAAAACATCTATCTATCTAGGTGGTGTGAAATATCTATTTCGACATGTGGACGGCTAGAGGATAAATCAGGCACACTGCACGTGTCGTGCGCAGTGGCTAGCATTCACGAAAGACAATGGGATATTTCTGGGTAGTCCACATGTTTACTAAGATATTTCCCCTCCCGACAACTCCGTGTGACGAGCGTGTCAACAAGCAGCAAGATATATGTATAGACATGAAATGAAAAGACTACTATGAATCGGAAAGCAATCAGAAAGTGCACTTGCCTGAGGTCCTTAGCTGGAGAAACCAAAATAAATACCACTCACAAGCCACAATCAATCAACACATGCAGAAGTCTTCGGATGCTGAAATAAACAGTACCAACGTTCTCAGAATAGTAAAATTAGTTAGGATTGCCTGTCCTTAAGTCTAATTCTGGACACAGGGGTAAAACGGTAATTTTGGGCAAAAACGATGTCCGCCGTTGGACCCGCTTTGCACCGAAAAGCGTGCCAGAGTCAACGGTCTCTAAAGTCGTCAAACTACATGTCTACGGATCCAGTTTTCCGATACGAACCCAACCGTATGTCCAAAGTTGGATTCCGGCGGATCGTGCACAAAATCGCCCGTTGAGTGGGACCGTGGGGCCCGCAAAACGACGTCGATTTCAACTGTCTCAGAATTGGACCAAACTTGGCATGCAGGACCAAAAAAATAATACGGTCTTGTTGGCGCAAGTTTCGTCTCGATCTGACATGCGTGCACAAAGTTATGACTGAATTTGCATTGGACGGATACGGGGCGATTCCGACGGATACGCGTCGAATTCGTCGCGCACACGCGACCAATTTGAATTCCGTCAAAGCCCACACGACCACGAAGCTGTTACGCAGCTTTCGATGCCTTCGGTGCGTGACCACGTCGCCCGGAATGGCGGGACGGACGTCGTGTGGGATGATTTATTGAATTTTCCAGTTTTAGAAAAACATATTTTTCTCAGTTTTCGACAACTGATTTCTTTCCGAAATCTTGATGAAATTAGGAACTACAAAAAGGCTTTCGAAGCTGTATAAGTTGACTAAATACCTATTTAAATAGGTTTTCTAATATGACAGTAGATCGATCAGAAACGACCTCCAAACATGGATGCTTGGACTGCGATTTACTCTGTTTTGGAACAGACTTTCGCCAATGTTGGCGTCGATCCTTCGGGAAATCTAGGGAAATTAAATTCCAAGTATTTGAAGGGATTAAGAGTCCTATAGATTGACTTCGTACCTGGGCAAACGGTTCGACAAACCGTCGAGCGGTCGGGGAGAAATCTCCGCACGAAGTTGACCTCCCCAACTGTATTACTGCTGTGGCTGCTGAATCGACGCGCACGCGCGCGCGTTTTCATCGCCGTCCGGCGACTCTCTCGACGGCGCACGGCCGTGGGAGGCCGCCCAGGGTGTTGGGATGGGGTGGCGCGCGTGTCGAGGGTTAAGGTGGCGTTAGGGTTTAAGTTTCCTCCTCTCCTCTGTTCCGTATTCGCGTATATACATGCTGTTATGAACAGCAGGGGTCGGATTGTTGGGGAATTCGGGTGGGTTTAGCTTTTATAGCTATAATATATATCATATATTTGGTTATAGGGCTGGGTTAAATGCTGTGGGGAAAGATTATGTAAGATTCGATTCAATCGAATCTTCCCCCGCGAGTTGGCTACTTGTATGCCGCCTATCGATTTCTCGTGCTTACTGTTCCTTTTTCTTTTTCGATTTCTTTTTCTTTCTTTTTTTTATTCATTAGTTAATGCTAATACATATACTTCGATAAGAAATACTATAGTCCTCTCCATATTTATACATTTATACAAACCTATATATTTAATATATATACACTTGTATATATATATACCTGCACATATATATAATATTATTTATTTATATATACACACATTTACATACATACATTTACACTAATATATATATATTTACAATTTCACACATATTTAATATACATATTTTACTTATATCAAGATATCAATATTACTATATTTAATATACCAATATATTTATGAAAATAATTAATAACCTATTAAAACAAATTGCCAATATATATATATTTATATATATATATGCAGTTTATGTATTTGTATATAAATACACACACTCGCGTATATTTATTCCTTTGATAAGGAATGAATTTAATAATAACTTAATGCAAATAAATTGTTTATTCTCAACAACCACAATAATGGTATTAATATTATATAACCACAAAAAATAATAACGAGAATCAATAAGCCAATAATTAATTATTTATAAACTTTAAAATCACCATTTCAATAAAATAAATAATTCTAAAATATTTTAAAAAAATTTCGGGAAGGGAGGCTACAAATCTACCCACCTTAAAATAATTTCGTCCTCGAAATTCTAACTCATAATCATGCCAAAAATTCGATCATAAATAATAAAAAAAATCCACTATTACCATTATATCCTCGAATTTTAATTTCTCAGAAATATTTATATCTTCCTCCTTGCCATTTTGTAACTATGAAACTCCGAGGACTTCTACCCACCTTAGGTCACACTACTCCCTTGAAACACTGGTCACTAAAATCTTATAATCTTTTAACTAGTGGCTGATAATTCTATCAAAATATCTAGGACATATGGCATCTATAACCTCTCATATCTACAAACAACTAATTATTTAATAATCAAGCAATATTATAATAACATAAGAATCTCTGATGAATTCTAGACAGCATGATTATTTGTCACCCCGGTAGGAAGGGACGAGAATCAAGGGTTTAGAAAGGCAAGGGAGAATAATCGAGAATGATTTCAAATAATTCAGTTCTATAGTCCAAAAATGGTGGTATGCGTGGATGAGTGTTACTGGGTCTTAATGGGTTCCTCAATTGGACATCAATTGTTGGGTATATGAACCTTGGATTTCAATTTATATGGACTAGTCAAGATCCCAATGATAAAGCTCTTCCTACTATATTAGGGTATCTTAGAATAGGTTTCTATTCAAGGGGTTGATCTAGTGGCTAGTCAGATTGGTTAGCCAGGTCCTTAAAGTCCAAAATATGCCTTCGGTGACTTTTGCGTTTAAGTAGCACCTGAGGTCTCAATTGGATGGCACACTAGTGGCATGTGCGTAGTGGGCTTCGAGTAAATCACAACCATATATTGGGTCGAAGGGATCGAGTCGAGGTTGAGGCTCTAATGGGAGTCGGAAAATATACCGGTATTACGGTAAGGGTTATGGCTAATCCTTTTGTCCTGAAAATTATACCATAAAAATAGAGTACAAAGGGACGGGTTTGAGTGGGACATGATATACCTAGGTGAAGGTGGACTCGTCTAGGTCTTACATATGAAATTTGTTGGAAGATAATAGCTGGTCTCGTGCTCCGAATACTAATGACACGGCCGGGAACACAATAGGATCTAAATGGAAAGTGGGAGTCCATGGGCACTAATTGTCATGCTAATAGAGGTTATTCTAATCACTTGGTAATCCTGGTATATCTTAAAATTTTTAGAAAGTTTACAGTCTACCCACCTTAGAGGCTAGGATATGGTGGCAAGGTTCCTGTCACAGGGCTGGTCGATGGTAGCTACACTTGCATATGCAACTATCATAACCATGAGAATACTCTGTATCTATCTATCAATTACGAGCTCTCGTCTTTTCAGTCGGTGAAAGGCAAAAATAATAAAGAGTCCAAGAGAGGTCACTGAATACAATTTCGTGAGTCAAAGACGAATGTATAATTCAGGGGGAATTGTCGAAGCAGTCGCGGATGAGATCCTATAGACATCTACATCTCAATCCATGTAGGGTAATTAGATGAAGAGCGAATCAAATGCATCATGGTTGATCAGACCGTAATACAATGATTCTGATTTAGACAATATGTTAGCGGGCGTCCCCAATAAACATATGTCTCGAATCAAGCTCGATAAAAGAGTAAGCTTGCAAAGCTAGGCTGTAATAGTAGCGTTGGTCAAGATAGTCAAAATACCAGCAGGCGAGATTTTTTTTTTTGAAAAGAGATACAAGTAGTTTGAGTTTTGAGAAAATCAAAACCTTTCCTGGTGTTATTACTCATACAGTCTTTCTACTATCTTCCTATCAATAAGGCCTTGGTCGACTAATGAGTTATGGAACTCTATATTCTACATTCTAGGTAAATCCTTGGTTCTGTGGTTCAATGGTGATAAGCTATCTGGTACTCTACCTATATTGACACTATGGTATCTAAGATCTAAAGAAGTCAACGAGAACATAGTTTCTGTAATGTTCCATGGACTATGATTCTTCGGGGTGATTTCAATTCTGTGGGTTGTGCCTCGCCAGTGCGCTGCTGGCTGCAGTGAACCCACACTCTCCACTCTTAAATAATTGACGACAGTGCGCTGCTGTCTAAACTTCATGGGTTAGCCAATATTTCTCTAATTATACCGTAAAAATTTTGAGCTTCTAGAGATTCAAACAAGTTGACTAGGAATAGAGAGTAAGTATTTGTCCTATCAATCACAACAAAAGATTTAATCATGAGGAAATAATTAAAGACGAAAGGAATACAACCACTCTAGTATCTATTCCATATGCATTTCAAATTGTTGAGGGAAAACCTGAAATAAATCTACTTCGAGATTCGAACACGAATAACAGATTCATGAATTATGAATCAATTCCTTAAAGCAAAAATAAATTTAAATAGACAGTTCTAATTTATGATATGATGGTTTATATCTAAACAGAACAAAGGAAAACTGCATAGGTTATCAAGATTATAGTCTTAACTATGGAAGAGCCTAACTAATTGAGTGAATTATAGACTAACATTGAAGCGTATCGTCGTATCAAAGCAATAATGTATCTAACAAGCTATCCGAATTTAATAATTCCTAAATAGCATGGCCTACATAACACCCTTAACTACCCAATCGGTCATTTGGAACAAGAGACTCATAGTCCTAGTTATCATCTTAAATTATTTTAATCCTAGTTTGTGAATGAGCATTTCTTGGTCGCAGGCTCGCAGCAGTACGACAAATATGGTACTACCGCGAGTTCGCATAATTTGCGAAGACGGACCTGCATGGGCCACCACAAAAACTTGTCACGACCCGCACCCGGTTTTCGGATACGAGACGTGTCCAAGCCAGCCTACGCCGCAGAGTCGGCGGTAGAACGCTGTCAAGCCCGCAAGAAAATAATGCTCAAATATCACATTGCTGCTCATTCACAATTCTAAATTTATTACAACAGTTACAACATTTATATTTAAAGGAAATACAGAGTTTACAATTAATGAAATGATACAACTGTTTGCTATTTCTAGGTTGTCTTCAGCATACCCAAGTTCTCCCAGTGCTAAGAGTGGTCGCGGCTAAACCTGAAAAATGTTGGTTATCCAGTCAGGATTGGAACAAGTACACAAACCGACGGCAGTGCAAAACACAATAGAATTAACAAGACATGAAAATAGCATATAAGAAGTAAAGACTGGAAGAATACTGATGTCATAGCACGAATAGAGAAATAAACAAGGAAAAGCTAATAAAAACATCTATCTATCTAGGTGGTGTGAAATATCTATTTCAACATGTGGACGGCTAGGGGATAAATCAGGCACACTGCACGTGTCGTGCGCAGTGGCTAGTATTCACGAAAGACAATGGGATATTTCTGGGTAGTCCACATGTTTACTAAGATATTTTCCCTCCCGACAACTCCGTGTGATGAGCGTGTCAACAAGCAGCAAGATATATGTATAGACATGAAATGAAAAGACTACTATGAATCGGAAAGCAATCAGAAAGTGCACTTGCCTGAGGTCGTTAGCTGGAGAAACCAAAATAAATACCACTCACAAGCCACAATCAATCAACACATGCAAAAGTCTCCGGATGCTGAAATAAACAGTACCAACGTTCTCAGAATAGTCAAATTAGTTAGGATTGCCTGTCCTTAAGTCCAATTCTGGACACAGGGGCAAAACGGTAATTTCGGGCAAAAACGATGTCCGCCGTTGGACCCGCTTTGCACCGAAAAGCGTGCCAGAGTCAACGGTCTCTAAAGTCGTCAAACTACATGTCTACGGATCCAGTTTTCCGATACGAACCCAACCGTATGTCCAAAGTTAGATTCCGGCGGGTCGTGCACAAAATCGCCCGTTGAGTGGGACCGTGGGGCCCGCAAAACGACGTCGATTTCAACTGTCTCAGAATTGGACCAAACTTGGTATGCAGGACCAGAAAAATGATACGGTCTTGTTGGCGCAAGTTTCGTCTCGATCTGACATGCGTGCACAAAGTTATGACTGAATTTGCATTGGACGGATACGGGACGATTTCGACGGATATGCGTCGAATTCGTCGCGCACACGCGACCAATTTGAATTCCGTCAAAGCCCACACGACCACGAAGCTGTTACGCAGCTTTCGATGCCTTCGGTGCGCGACCACGTCGCCCGGAATGGCGGGACGGACGTCGTGTGGGATGATTTATTGAATTTTCTAGTTTTAGAAAAACATATTTTTCTCAGTTTTCGACAACTGATTTCTTTCCGAAATCTTGATGAAATTAGGAACTACAAAAAGGCTTTCGAAGCTGTATAAGTTGACTAAATACCTATTTAAATAGGTTTTCTAATATGACAGTAGATCGATCAGAAACGACCTCCAAACATGGATGCTTGGACTGCGATTTACTCTGTTTTGGAACAGACTTTCGCCAATGTTGGCGTCGATCCTTCGGGAAATCTAGGGAAATTAAATTCCAAGTATTTGAAGGGATTAAGAGTCCTATAGATTGACTTCGTACCTGGGCAAACGGTTCGACAAACCGTCGAGCGGTCGGGGAGAAATCTTCGTACGAAGTTGACCTCCCCAACTGTATTACTGCTGTGGCTGCTGAATCGACGTGCACGCGCGCGCGTTTTCATCGCCGTCCGGCGACTCTCTCGATGGCGCGCGGTCGTGGGAGGCCGCCCAGGGTGTTGGGATGGGGTGGCGCGCGTGTCGAGGGTTGAGGTGGCGTTAGGGTTTAAGTTTCCTCCTCTCCTCTGTTCCGTATTCGCGTATATACATGCTGTTATGAACAGCAGGGGTCGGATTGTTGGGGAATTCGGGTGGGTTTAGCTTTTATAGCTATAATATATATCATATATTTGGTTATAGGGCTGGGTTAAATGCTGTGGGGAAAGATTATGTAAGATTCGATTCAATCGAATCTTCCCCCGCGAGTTGGCTACTTGTATGCCGCCTATCGATTTCTCGTGCTTACTGTTCCTTTTTCTTTTTCGATTTCTTTTTCTTTCTTTTTTTTTATTCATTAGTTAATGCTAATACATATACTTCGATAAGAAATACTATAGTCCTCTCCATATTTATACATTTATACAAACCTATATATTTAATATATACACTTGTATATATATATACCTGCACATATATATAATATTATTTATTTATATATACACACATTTACATACAAATATTTACACTAATATATATATATTTACAATTTCACACATATTTAATATACATATTTTACTTATATCAAGATATCAATATTACTATATTTAATATACCAATATATTTATGAAAATAATTAATAACCTATTAAAACAAATTGACAATATATATATATTTATATATATATATATATATGCAGTTTATGTATTTGTATATAAATACACACACTCGCGTATATTTATTCCTTTGATAAGGAATGAATTTAATAATAACTTAATGCAAATAAATTGTTTATTCTCAACAACCACAATAATGGTATTAATATTATATAACCACAAAAAATAATAACGAGAATCAATAAGCCAATAATTAATTATTTATAAACTTTAAAATCACCATTTCAATAAAATAAATAATTCTAAAATATTTTAAAAAAATTCGGGAAGGGAGGCTACACTTTCGGTCCAATGGGAGCATATTGAACCAAGATAATGGAAAGTGGCGCTCCATTTGGGGAATGCAGATCGCCATCCTGTTAGAAACAAAACTCCAGTTCTCTGACACCTCCAGAACCTGACTGTTCTTCACAGTCAAGGCGTCTCCAAAGAAGAACGCAGGTTTCAAGTATTCCCCTTCTGATTTACCCGAGTTCATCATAGCATTAAGAAAATAGAAAGGCTGGTTCTTGATGGCATTCAATCTCGTCGGAGGTTCGTCACTCGAAAACTGATCCTCCATGTGCCGAACTATATGGTCGTACCTATACCCCAGAGCAGCTTGGGCACTACCTACCAGGAGTTCTCCAGCAGCATTAACCGACAAATTCACTGAGAAGAAGATAGAAGAAGATAAGTTAAAAAGATGGACAAAAAGAACTAAATGGGTGTTTTCGAGTTTATGCGGCTCCAACTTAAACGAAGTCTCATGCGTCTCAGGAGAACACGTATGCGGCTCCAAATTAATGAGGTCTCATGCGGCCCAAACTCAGGAGAACACTTATGCGGCCCCGTTTAGTGAAAGCTCATGCGGCAGGAGGGCTCTCAGGGTTCGAATAAGTTCGTGTGGACTACGTGACAGACAAATTGATGCGAACCTATGCGGCTTAGCGTAGTTTATGCATCTTCGATTGGCGAAGCACGTATGCGGTCATAATGGCTACTCTTATGCGGCTCGCGGCTTGGCCATAGGACGAACATACGGCTCACATGAAGATAAAGGCTCTGCATAAAGCATGCAACGTAGCCATAGCAATTAGGGTTCCTTAAACTCATATAAAGTCCTTACCAGCAACAGGGGGATGGACGTCAGGGTGAGCTGCGGGCACGTCGGCCGACGGAGGAGCGGCCGCAGTCTTCTTGCCTTTCGCCACCGCAATCGACGAAGACACTGCCTTCTTACCCCTCACCGCAACGGTCTTCTTGGGAGCCATTTGCTGATCGAAGAAGAGGACGACAATCGAAGTAGGGAAGGTTAGAAGTAAAAGAGAAAGTAAAGAAGTTCTCTCTCCTAAACTCCTCTTATTTATAGGAGGACGAGAGAAGGAAGACACGTGGATTAATAACCGCCTCGCAAAAAGACGAAATCGACTCCTCAGATTTCGTCCCCTCTCTCATAAAGGAGATTCACCCAGGGCATAAAATCTAAAGATTTAATGAGCCGATCCTTGGGATTTCCCCTAAAGACGGTACTAAAACGAATTTGATACAATTAAAGACACATACACGTGGCAAAGAGCTATATGGCTGAGCCATCCATGCGGCCGAAACATCCATGCGCCCGAGACATCCACGCGGCCATGACATCATATGCGGCCAGAAGAATTTATACACAGCCATGCTTCTTATTCAAAGTATTTTAATTTTATAAATTGAAAACTTTGAAGGGGTCTTGTAGAAGCATGGAAAAGATTAAAGAAAGATTCATGCAGCCAGGGAGTCCCATGCGGCTCAGAGAGATCATGCGGCTCAGGGATCCATGCGGCTCAAGTGTCTATGCGGCTCGATAAGTCCCATGCGGCTCAGAAGCCACGTGGCTTGCAAACAGCCCTTCACTTCGTCCTATACTGCATTAAATGCCTTGACGGCTGACAGCCCTGACAAGGTGACAGTTCTGATACGAAGATAAAATTATGACTCTGTCATAATGGCAGACTCCTAGGGAAACGAAAGAAATCTCTGACACAATCCCCCGAGATCCAGAAAGTGTTACGCGGCCTTGACACGTGGACAAATTGTATGCGGTTCGAGCAGAGACTCCCCATGCGGCTCAGGCCAAAGCTGTCCCATGCAGCTCAGGTCGAAGCTATCTTATGCCGCTCAAGCAGAGGCTCCCCCATGCGGCTCATGAGGACTATCTCCATGCGGCTCACGAAGAAGCTACCTATTATGCGGCTGCCTACGCTCATGCGGCCCAGATCATCATAATGCGGTTCAAATATTCAGGGGCCACTCCCCAGGCAGCGTCGACACATGGCCAGCCTTATGCGGCTCAATCCTCATGCGTCTCAATCCTCATGCGGCTCAGATTTCCTTAGTGGCTCGCGGTTGAGCCACGTGGCAGGACACGTGTCATAAAGCCAATCAATCTCAATAACCCAGATTTATTACAATCAAAGATTGGGTCAAATTCCAATAATCTGGACACGTGGCGGAAGAATGAATTAAATTTATTCGTTCAAATTTGCAGACCTCAGCAAATCATCATAATGGAGATTTATTGTAATCAGCATTAATTACTGATAGAATTTGGCACAATCTACATTAATGGCCCAGATTCATCACACTCAAGACTAATGGCCCAGATTGATCAATCAACAGGCTGTCGCCACTTTAAGAAGGGACAATCATTGCAAACCCTAATGAGGACCCCATTCCTATAAATAGCAAGGTGTCATTCCCTTGCAGAACAGACGAAGAAAAAGAGAGAAAAAGGAGAGGAGATTCCTTAACTTTTTGCAGGGAGAAGAGACAGAGATCCAGAAAGTCAGAGAGAGAATATATAGAGGAGAGCATTTCTTCATCGCCAAGCAGTTCTTCTACAGAGCCAAAGCTGCACCCGATCGTCCAAGGAGTAAGGCAGAGCTGCCGTCGCTTTCCCAAGCCTCTATCGTCACCCCCAGAATCTAAAATAAATAATTGTACTTAGATTGCTGTACCTAGGCTTTCGTCCCTAGGCTTTCTTAGTACAAGCGAGTTTGTATTGTGAAGTAAAAGTCCAGTCCTCCGATGATTGTTCCGTTCTTTTTATTTCATGGCAAACAAAAACGTCTTCAAACCTTTTTTATCTCGTAGCTGTTTTAACTACCATCAATTTGATATATAATCTGCTATGTTTTTCTATCGTTTATTCCTCCGTAGGGATCATTCTTCAAGAAGTGCAAAACGGGTGTTTAGTGATATTCATTGGTAGTATCGTAGTCCATGCTTCATAAATAGGTAAGTATATATAGTTTTTCCTTCATTTTATGATTCCTAACTTACGGTACAACTACTTACATTGATCATTTAGGTAGAAATTGTAGGAATGTTGAGTACCTCTAGAGGAGGATGAATAGAGTGCGTGTGTGCAGTAGAAATATAATCACCAATTAAAAATATTCTATGCAGTATCATAGGTATAAAGTATTGAGCAAACTATAAAATTTAAATACAGAGAGTAAAGTGTTGGCACATTTTATTTTGATTATTAACAGCATCTTCGTAGTTTAGTCTTCTGTTCTTCAGATTCAAATATTATCAGAAGATCTACTACATGGAGTTCTTCCATTCAAGCGAAATCATCTTTTACATTGAAGACTGAAGCAGTTACCGGCGTTCCCTGCATAAGACGGCGTCTTCCTGCTTAGAGTCTCTATGTCTGTACAAGTCTAGGTATATTTGTAAAACACCTAAGGACGGATGACAAGTAAAAAGAACAAGTCAAAAATCAAATACCTACAGAGCGGCATACCGGCGACATGCTTCGGCATACCGACGGTATACCGTTTTTAGAGCTCAGAAAGTTGCTGTGACGAATTGTCGACATACCGGCGGCATGCTCCGGCATACCGGCGGTATACCGCTTTTTGTGTCCAGAAAGTTGCTGTGACAAATTGTCGGCATACCGACGGCATGCTCCGGCATACCAGCGGTATACCATTTTTAGCGACCCAAAAGTTGCTGTGACAAATTGTCGGCATACCGACGGCATGCTCCGACATACCGACGGTATACCATTTTTAGCAACCCAAAACTTGCTGTGACAAATTGTCGAAATACCGACGGCATGCTCCGGCATACCGGCGGTATACCGAGTTTCAAATATTTGGTTTTTGAATTGCCTTGACTAGCATTAATGGTAGCATTTAATGCTCTCAAACGGTCATTAATATGATTGTTACTATTTGATCGGTATACCGACGGTATGCCGCTGCATACCGACGGCATGCCGGTCTGTCTGTATCCAGAGCATTAAATGCCACCCACTCTTGGTTTCTCTATAAAAGAAAGCCCTCTCTCTCTTGAGGACTTCACCAACTCTTACCTTAAATTTTCCAACAACCAAGAGCTCCACCATTAATACTCTTTCAAGCTTTTTATTATCATCCTCTCCCAACGTGCTAGAGTATTAAAGAGTTGTTCATTTCGATCTTCACGTGTTAGAAGATCAATAAGTTCTCTTCTCTTTTGTTTGAAGTTGGCGAGCCTTTGTAAGAAAACTCGTGTGTAGAAGTTGGCGAGTCTTCGGATCCAAACTCGTGTTGAAGTTGGCGAGTTCTTCGGATCCAAACTCGTGTGTACTATTTGGTTAAATAGTGGATTAAAGCCGAAAAGAGTTCCGGGACTGGATTGCCTCAAAAGAGGATACCAGGATACATCTTTACGTTTGATCTTTCTACTCTTTACTTTCAATTGTCTTTATTGCTTCAATTGTTGTAGTTAATTTTTAATTTCCCTATTCACCCCCCTCTAGGGTTCTACAATTGGTATCAGAGCTTTGTTCTCTTGATTTGGATTTACACCCTTTGAGTGATCCATGGCCTCTAACCCTAGTATCAACACCTTCCACAATGAAGGACACTCCACAAATAGGCCTCCCCTATTTGATGGAACCAACTATAACTACTGGAAGATTAGGATGCGCATTTATCTAAAGTCCATAGATTTTGACTTATGGGATTGCGTGATAAATGGTCTTTCTACTCCTTCCAGAGCTATTGATGATGTTGCTTCTAACACCCTTCGGGAAACACTTACTGAAAACACCAAGAAGCTTGCTAGTTGAGATGCCAAGACAATGAATGCTCTTTACTGTGCTCTCGACAGTAGTGAATTCAACCGAATCTCTACTTGTAAGACTTCCAATGAGATTTGGAAGTTACTTGAAGTCACACACGAGGGTACTTCGCAAGTGAAGGAATCCAAGATTAGTAGACTCACGCAAAAATATGAGTCCTCTAAAATGAAGCATGATGAATCTATTACTTGCATGTTTACTCATTTTGGTGACATTATTAACCCTCTCTCTTCTCTTGGAAAGGAATATCCTGCTCAAGAAAAGATTCGAAAGATTCTTAGAGGATTGACGAAAGCTTGGAGTTCTAAAGCTACCGTAATCATTGAGGGGAACGATCTAACAGTCATGAATCTTGAGACCCTCATGGGTAAGCTAATGACTCACGAGCTCGATATGAAGGATCAAGAGGAATCCTCCATACAAGAGAAGGAGAAGGAGAAGACCAAAGAGAAGGAAAAGACTCTTGCTCTCAAAGCAACAAGGTCCTACTCCAAGGATAGCTCCGACGACAATGAGTCGGACGACGATAAAGAAATAGCTCTCACAGCTAAGCACTTCCGGAAGTTCCTAAAATTCAACAAGGCCAACCGCTCTAGACGGGACAATAAAGAAGATCCGACGTGCTATCAATGCAGAAGACCCGGACACATCAAGAGGAATTGTCCGATGATAAGAAAAGACTCAAGCAAGTACGAGAAGCCTAGCAAGGGAAGCTCATCCTCCAGAAAGTTTGCCAACACAAGCATTTGGTATGAAAGTGACGCGAGCGACTCCGACAATGACAAGGAGTGCAAACACAATGCCAACGTCTGTCTCATGGCAACCGATGAGGTACTTGATGATCTTTCCTTAAACACTCTTACCTATGATGATTTCGAGAAAGCCATTCTTGAATTACATGAAGAACATAAAGGTGTTCGGAATAAATATAAGAAATCTCTTAAAGAGGTTGAGGCTCTTCAACTTGAAGTAGAGAGGCTCTCAAACATCATTATTGATGTGAAGGAAAAATCTTCTATTTCTGACACGGATGAAATAGAGTCTTTGCGACTCAAGTTTCAAGAATCTCTTGACACCATCAAGAAAAAGGATGATGAGATTCTATCCATGAGAAGTTCTTATGAATTTGCTATGCATAAATGTCAAGATGCTAATAGAAGAGAATATGACACTTCTATTAAGTATAATGACCTTCTTACACGGAGTAAGAATTTAGGTAATAAGAATACCACTCACATGCATGCTCCAAGACACCCCCATACTCATCACAATGCTAGACATAACCCTTACATGAACACTACACACAACTCCTTTTCTAACACAAGAAAAGGACCTTTTGTTAAGAAGAACATCTCACATCATGCATTTTACTATCATCATAACACTCATAGTAGAACTTCTCACACTAGAAACTCACATATGCACAACACTCACACTTCTTCTTCTAAATCTTCTTTGATGTGCAATTATTGTGGTTTGCTCGGACATACTTCTAATTTTTGTTATACAAGGAAACAAGTTGACATGAAAGTTCTTAAATGGGTTCCTAGAAGTAATAATCAAGGACCTAAACAATCATGGGTACCAAAATGTTCATCTTCAACTTTTGTTGTATGTGACGAATCCTTCTCATGCTAGAAGCAAGTGGATTCTCGATAGCGGTTGTTCACGGCACATGACCGGTGATGCTTCACTTTTTACAACGCTATCGATGAAGAAGGAAGGACACGTCTCCTTCGGTAACAATCTTAAAGGTTATATTATTGGAAATGGTAATATCGGTTCTCCTCCTTATCCTTGTATTAATAATGTATGTCTTGTTACTAATCTCAAGCATAACCTCCTTAGTATTAGCCATCTTACTGATAATGGCTATGATATCAAGTTTTTTAAACTCAAATGCTACATTACCGATAGTTCTAATGGAACTATTGTTTATGAAGGCATTAGAGAAAATAACATTTATGTTCTTTATCTTGTTGAAGGTACTAACAATGACAGATGCCTAGTTGCAAAGAACAATAAGAGTTGGCTTTGGCACATGAGGCTTGGACATGCCAACATGGATACCATCTCTCGTCTCGCCTCCAAGAAGCTTGTACGAGATCTCCCAAGTATCATATTCAAAAAGGATATGGTATGTGAAGAATGCAAGAAAAGTAAGTTGATCAAGTCATCCTTCAAATCCATCAACTCTGTGAGTACTTCTAGACCCCTTCAACTTATCCATATGGAACTTTTTTGGCCTAGTAGAGTTGCTAGCCTTGGAGGCAAGCTTTATGCTTTTGTTTTAGTTGATGATTTTTCTAGATTTACTTGGATTATTTTTCTTGCTTGCAAAAGTGATACTTTTCGTGAATTTGTTGCCTTTTGTAAACGTGTTCAAAATGAAAAAGGTTTTTCTATTAACAAAATTCGAAGTGATCATGGAGGAGAATTTGATAATGCCGATTTCAAAAGATTTTGTGAAAAGAATGGTTTTGGACATGATTTTGCTTGTCCACGAACTCCTCAACAAAATGGTGTTGTAGAGAGAAAGAATAGAACCCTTGGCGATATGGCCCGGGTTATGTTAAACCAATATAAGCTCCCCCAATATTTTTGGGCGGAAGCCGTTAATACGGCATGTCATGTTATTAATAGGGTCTTGATTAGACCTATTTCTAAGAAGACTCCTTATGAGCTTTGGTTTGACAAAATTCCCTCTATTGAATATTTCAAAGTTTTTGGTTGCAATTGTTTTATTTTGAATACCAAGGATAACCTAGGCAAGTTTGAAGAAAAAGCCTATGAAGGAATATTCCTTGGATACTCTACTCATAGTAAAGGTTTTCGTGTTTTTAACAAAAGAAGTCTTGTTGTCGAAGAGTCAATCATGTCTCTTTTAATGAACTCAACTCTTCTACATTCTCCTCTTCCGAGGGTATTGATGACATCTCGTTTGGGTTGGAGAACTCCTCTATTGAGGATCGTCCTTCTTCATCTAGCAATGAAGTTGTGACCCCATCAAAAGAGTCTCCTCCTCTCGAGCCTCCTCAAAAGGATCTCCCAAAAGAATGAAGATTTGTCACCAATCATCCTAAGGAGCTTATCATTGGGGATCCCTCCTCCAGTGTTAGCACAAGATCCGCCACTCGTGATCTTTGTGCAATTGTGACTTTTATCTCTCAAATAGAGCCTAAAAATATTAATGATGCTTTCCTTGATGAGTTTTGGATGATAGCTATGCAAGAGGAGCTAAATCAATTTGAGCGAAGCAAGGTTTGGGAACTTGTCCCAAAACCTAGCAATCATCCCATTATTGGAACAAAATGGGTGTTTCGTAACAAACTTAATGAAGATGGGTTAGTGACACGTAACAAAGCCCGATTGGTTGCTCAAGGCTATAACCAAGAGGAAGGCATTGACTACGACAAAACCTATGCTCCGGTTGTACGTCTTGAATCCATTCGTATACTTTGTGCTTTTGCTTGTTTTAATGACTTTAAGCTATTTCAAATGGATGTTAAGAGTGCTTTTCTAAATGGTATTATTAAAGAGGAAGTTTATGTTAAACAACCTCCTGGCTTTGAAGATTTTTAATTTCCTAATCACGTGTTCAAACTCCATAAAGCCCTTTATGGCCTCAAACAAGCTCCCTGTGCTTGGTATGAGCGCCTTAGCTCTTTTCTTGTTTCTCACAATTTTTCAAAGGGGAAAGTTGACACAACACTTTTTATTAAATCCCATGATGGGACTCTCTTATTTGTTCAAATTTATGTCGATGATATTATTTTTGGTTCTACTAACAATACACTTTGTGTAGAATTTGCTAAAGTTATGCAGAAAGAGTTTGAAATGAGTATGATGGGTGAACTTTCCTTCTTCTTGGGGTTACAAATCAAACAAGGACCCAAAGGAACCTTCATCAATCAAGCGAAATATACAAAGGACCTCCTCAAGCGTTTCAACCTCGACTTATCCAAATCAATGAGGACTCCTATGGCCACAACGACAAAGCTTGACAATGATGAAGATGACATTCGTAAGTATAGAGGTATGATTGGTAGCTTACTTTATTTAACTGCTAGCCGTCCTGATATCATATTTAGTGTTTGCTTGTGTGCACGATATCAAGCCAATCCAAAGGAATCACACTTGTGTGCCGTTAAGCACATTTTTTGTTATCTCAAAGGCACCATTAACATGGGTCTTTGGTATCCGAAATCCTCATCTTTTGAGCTTCACGGCTTTTCAGATGCGGATTTTGCCAGATGCAAGATTGACCGAAAAAGCACTAGTGGCACATGTCAATTCCTCGGGAAGTCTTTGGTATCTTGGTTTAGTAAGAAGCAAAATTCTGTTGCTCTTTCAACCACTGAGGCAGAATATATTGCGGCTGGTTGTTGTTGTGCACAAATTCTTTGGATGTCACAAACACTTTTAGATTATGGCATTTCTTATTCTTGTACCCCTATTAAATGTGATAACACTAGCTCTATCAATCTCATAAAAAACCCGATTTGTCACTCACGCACGAGGCACATTGAAATTAGACACCATTTTCTTCGTGACCATCAACAAAAGGGAGATATTCGTCTTGAATTTATTGATACTACCTATCAATTAGCCGATATTTTTACAAAACCGCTCCCGGAAGATCGCTTCACCTTCCTTTGCCGTGAATTAGGCATTTTATCTTTTGATCCATAATCCCTCTCGGCCGGCACACCGACGGTATACAGCGGTATACCGGCGGCATGCCGTTTTTCGATTCAGAATTAGGTTCTCTTTCAAAACTCGACATACCGTCGGTACACGTCGGCATACCACCGGTATGCCGGATGGAGGTGGACAGGATATCAAATCAAGGTCCGGGCCTACCTTTCTTCTCTACTTCCTTTATTTCTTTTTAACCTACTTTTATTCCCTCTCATCCATCCAATCTATCATAACTACCCATCTCTTCACCTCCCATCTCATTTATTACTCTTCCCTCACATCCCCCCTTTCACTCCTCTTTTTGCTCCACCCTCATAAATTCCGCCCACTACCTTTTCAACTCCCCTCTTTAAACCTCCTCTACAACCGTTCCCACCCTCCCCCTTTCAAATCCATCTTTTCATCTTCCTCCTCCTCTTTAAAATCCTTCTTCCTCCATCACTTCTCCTACTCCTCCTTCATCCTCTCCAAAAACATAATCTCTCTTCATGGCAAACCCTAAGCGTCCCTGCTTCTCCTTCTCCTTGTTCAACCCCTTCATCCCGGTGGCCCAACCTCACGGGTACGACCAACGGATCTTTTCCTACTCTTTGGCGGCCGAGCTATGGTTCCAGCACTTCGTTCATCATAATATCTTCAAGGGATGAGCGATAAATTGGAACCTCTTCCACGGTCACGTCCCCCTGTTTGACGATGCCGGACTCTCCTATACTTCGGCACCAAATTTCTGTCTACCCCGCTGCTGTCTGACTATTCTATTGCAACTTGGTCGGGGACGATGATCACCCGGCCATTCAGTCTATGGTCAATGACCGTCACTTCCATCTCACATCTTGGGACATCGGGCACATCCTCGGTATCCCGGACAAAGGGGAAGCCTTGCCATCCTTGGCTGCTCTTCACTCCTCGACGGCGTCACCCTTCGACGAGTTCTGCCGTATCATCTGCAAGGGCCCTAACCCTCCTGCCATCCCGGCCCTCTCTGCACAGCTGGAGCCATTTTACTACGAGCTCCATAGGATAGTGTGCCATACACTATTTTCTAAGGACGGGAACTACGATGCAATTACCGGCGATGCCCTCGTCTGCATGTATTATCTCTATGCCCGGAAGCCCTTCTCCTTCCCGAAGACTCTACTTCTGCTCTTCCGGCGTGTCATGTCTTCGGGAAAGCAGAACCTCTACTACGGCTCCCTTATCACTCTCCTTCTGGAAGCCCGACAAGTTGACCTATCTCTTTGCTCCTCGGATGGCGTCCCCTCCTATCTTGCTGTCTCCCATTCCCTTAGTGGCGCCTCTACTTCACGTGCCTCGTCTTTCCAAGAGCAATCGGCATCCACTCCTGCTGCTCCCACATCTACTCCTCCCGCTTCGTGCCGTTATATGCCGCTGACTCAGCAGCACTTTTATGTGTATGGCCCAGGTGGAGGAGCAGATGCGGGGCCACACTCGTGGCCTTGGCGCCCTGATCCAGTCCCGTTTCCACGATCAGGGGTACTTTATTCAGCGCACTCTTCTGGACCGAGATGCTTTTCTGGATCTTAATCTTCAGGATCCTATGTACCAGGCCCCGTGCTTCTCTGATCCCAATGCCTATGGGTTTATGTACCCTGACAACATTGATCCTTTTGGCGCCTTCCAGCAGGCTCAGGGTGATGGGGACGATCCGGCGGATGAGTAGGGACGGATTCGCTTTTGATAATGGTTAGTTTTATATGTTTGTTTTTATGTTGTCTTTTGTGGTCCTTCGGGGACTGGTGTGTGGTTGGTACCAGTTATTTGCAGTCCTTCGGGGACTTTATCTGTGGTTATCTCTAGTGTCCGACTCTCGTTGAGGAGAGTCTTTATATTTACCTTATGCTATGTATGTGTCGGGCATGTATTCACTTTTTACTTCAAAATATTAATACATGCTTCCATTTATATGCTATTGTCTTTATCATTATGCACGTTTTCTGTTATTATCCCCATCTATGACTAAGTAACAAAGGGGGAGAAATCGTATTGAGGGGGAGCTGTCTACCTACGGGGGAGCTACTCTCTGAAGATGCCCTCTCTCTATTATATCAATTATCAAAATGGAGGAGTTTGTTGGCACATTTTATTTTGATTATTAACAGCATCTTCATAGTTTAGTCTTCTGTTCTTCAGATTCAAATATTATTAGAAGATCTACTATATGGAGTTCTTCCGTTCAAGCGCAATCATCTTTTACATTGAAGACTGAAGCAGTTACCGGCGTTCCCTGCATAAGACGGCGTCTTCCTGCTTAGAGTCTCTGTGTCTGTACAAGTCTAGGTATATTTGTAAAACACGTAAGGACGGATGACAAGTAAAAAGAACAAGTCAAAAATCAAATACCTACAGAGTGGCATACCGGCGGCATGCTTCGGCATACCGGAGGTATACCGTTTTTAGAGCTCAGAAAGTTGCTGTGACGAATTATCGGCATACCGGCGGCATGCTCCGGCATACCGGCGGTATACCGCTTTTTGTGTCCAGAAAGTTGCTGTGACAAATTGTCGGCATGCCGACGGCATACTCCGGCATACCGACGGTATACCATTTTTAGCGACCCAAAAGTTGCTGTGACAAATTGTCGGCATACCGATGGCATGCTCTGGCATACCGACGGTATACCATTTTTAGCAACCCAAAACTTGCTGTGACAAATTGTCGGAATACCGACGGCATGCTCCGGCATACCGACGGCATGCTCCGGCATACCGACGGTATACCGAGTTTCAAATATTTGGTTTTTGAATTACCCTGACTAGCATTAATGGCAGCATTTAATGCTCTCAAACGGTCATTAATATGACCGTTACTATTTGACTGGTATACCGACGGTATGCCGCTGCATACCGACGGCATGCCGCTGCATACCGACGGCATTCCGGTCTGTCTGTATCCAGAGCATTAAATGCCACCCACTCTTGGTTTCTCTATAAAAGAAAGCCCTCTCTCTCTTGAGGACTTCACCAACTCTTACCATAAATTTTCCAACAACCAAGAGCTCCACCATTAATACTCTTCCAAGCTTTTCATTGTCATCCTCTCCCAAAGTGCTAGAGTATTAAAGAGTTGTACATTTCGATCATCATGTGTTAGAAGATCAACAAGTTCTCTTATTTTTTGTTTGAAGTTGGCGAGCCTTCGTAAGAAAACTCATGTGTAGAAGTTGGCGAGTCTTCGGATTCAAACTCGTGTTGAAGTTGGCGAGTTCTTCGGATCCAAACTCGTGTGTATTATTTGGTTAAATAGTGGATTAAAGTCGGACAGAGTTCCGGGACTGGATTGCCTCAAAAGAGGATACCAGGATACATCCTTGCGTTTGATCTTTCTACTCTTTACTTTCAATTATTTTTATTGCTTCAATTGTTGTAGTTAATTTTTAATTTCCCTATTCACCCCCCTCTAGGGTTCTACAGAAAGAACATCAGAAAAGCAAACTCATGACACAACGATATATACTAGTTTTTTGCTGAGTGAACTAGTCAAATCTCGAGTACTCATGCTCGATGTTAATCCACTATGGCACAAGCTTTAACCAAGCGCTTGCAGCTCCTTACAATACGAGTTTTCGTTCGAAGGACTCATAACTTCAGCTTAGGAAAACTTTGAAAACTTGAACGTTTTCGGAGAGCCTTCTTTACAACTCGAACAACCAGACTCTAGATTGAAATAGAATGACATTTGGCTAGGCTAGGAGTCATTAAAGGCTAGATATGAAAGTGAATAGATCTGAAATGCTTTTAAATAGAGAGAAGAAAGGAATGGATGTATGATTTAGAATGTGAAGTCCTCCCCTATTTATAGTATTTTTTTAGGGTAGAACTCGGCATAAGTTTGGGTCCATAAATTTCATAATTTGAAAAATGGTTACAGATATTCAAGAATACAAAATGTTCTGGAAATAGACTAAAAGAACTCGGGCAGAGTTTGGGTCGAACTCGGGTAGGGTTCTCATATGAATATATGTTCAAATTATGTTGGGCTTTTTGTATGGGTATTGGATATGGGATTGATTTAGGATTGGGTATAGAAATTGATATAGGATTGGGTATATAGGTTGGCTTTGAATGTGGAGTATAGAAAGCTAGTTGTCAATCAGATCAACCTTACATTTTTTTAGACTCAATAAAAAGAAAAAATACATAATAAAATAGAAAACAATTCTTGATCTGCATATGTAGTTTATGTACGACGAAGATGACGAGTAATAGCTTGTTGGAAGTAGACGTTCTTGTTTTTGTACCTGTAGTATATTATTTATGTATCGACCAAAGTTTATGTTGATTATCAAAATCAAGTGTGACTATGACCAATGGGCCAACAATCTCTCCCATTTTGATAATTGACAAACTTTGAGTTTATACCAAATAATATCAAAAATAATTTACAAAAATTTATACCTTCCGTTTGGTACTTAGCATATTTATTGCTTTTGGTATATACACTCTTCTCCATCTTTCTCATTTGTACAAAATGGAAGCTCACCTACAAATTGTGAGCACAAATAACATAAGAAAGAAAACAAGATCATACCAAAGAAATAAAAAAATAAACATGACCAACAATATACCTAACTGCATAAGTAGAAATGGTAGAAATAACTAAAACTTAGTAGCATAAACATGCAAGTACATAAACTCATGAAATATGGAAGTCTAAAAGAGACTTTACCATAATAGTGCATAAAAATAAAATCTACTAAAAAGTGCGACGTGATCATTATCAGCACAGATACATAACTAAAAAGCATAAATGCTCATCAACTCGCATCGCCATGAATGGGATCAATGTATGCTGCAGTAGGGTCGAAGTAGCATCGAGCCTGATGATCCTTGAACCTGGGTCCATCGAAGTCTGGATGGCGAAGAATCGGAGTGGGACTAGTATGATGATGAGCCAGGGTCCACTGAATGTCAGAAATACCATTTCATAGAGTCTGGAACTGGTATGTGAAATGATAGTCAGTGTCTCGCTGACGCACGCGCTTCGCCTGATAGTACACATCCTCGAGAATGTAGCGAGCCACGAATCGATCGAAAAATTGATTGATGGTGCGGGTAAGAGGGACATCAGCAGGAGGGCCTCAGTAGGAGGGAATGGTGCAAGCTAAGGAGCCTGGGAAGGTAAAATACCTTCGACACCAACTACATGAGGAATATGGACAAGAAACTTTCTAGACTTATAAAGCACAGATGGCGTACCATCGATAGGACATGAATCCAAAGGGATGTTATTCCTATGAAAGAGGATAGGAAGAACTTTTAGCCCAATAATTGTATTATATTTTTGAATATGGCCAATTGATTAAGTTTAACATAATTATGTCACTAACAAACATGCAATCACTATAATATTGCTACTTAAACTTAGCATTGTCCTACTATTCATTAAATTTATCTTACTGCTACTGCTTTGTTCATCTAACATGTACATGCAGACAAACAGTAAGCATGATCAAACCATGACATATGTAATAAACAATTAATGATGGGCCAAAGATGGCATTACATAAGAAGATTTTTCTAAATCGCTTAATATCAGAAAAAAGACGTAATCAAAGGGCTATTATTTTTTCAATTTTTTATATATTTTTATTTTTATTTCAGTCTAGAAAAATATGTAAGATTGATCGAATCAGTACTGACATAGCTATTTTTAGTCCACAAAATATAGCCTTCCTATCCACCAAAATTCCTATCCAAAGTACACAAAACAAAATAGCCCAAAACCCAACAATTTGCCCAAAACAGTTCTGTTAGAACTCTGGCAGAACTCGGCCAGAACTCGGTCCGAGTTTGGACCGATTTCGGTCAGGGTAGTTTCAACTTACTTTTGAATTTCCTTGATATCTGTATCCAACGTTCGAATGCGAGATTTCTGCATCTGAACTCTGCCCGAACTCTGTCCGAATTCGGTTCATAAAAACACTCTAAATAGAGAGGAACTTTCATATTTTAAATCTCTCATTCATTCAATCTCATTCTCTTTTCCATTCCTTTAAAGTGTTTTCTACGATCTATATTTTCAAATCTAGCCTATACTACTATTAGCCAAGTTAGTACAATTTCTATTCAATCTAGAGTTTAGTGTGGAAGAGTTGTATTGAATGTTATTTAAAAAATGTTCCAGTTTTCAATCGCCTTTTGGAGTCGGTCGTGCACTCATCACCAAGCACAGTATTGTTGAAGTTGGTCGTGCATTTGTCCCCAAGTACGGTGTTGTAAGAGTTGCAAGCACTCAGTTAAAGCTTGTGCCATAATGGATTAACATCGAGCAGGAGTACTCGAGACTGGACTAGTCCTCCACGAGGAAAACCAGTATATATCGTTGTGTCACTGAGTTTGAATCTTTTTAACTCTTTCTTTTTACTGCAACTCATATACGTTATCGATCTGCTCTTACTAGCTATATTACATAATTTTTAAATTTTGATATTTATTCTGTAGCATGTATAAACTGTATTCACCTTCCTTCTAGAGGTGCTCAACGGTCCTACAATTGGTATCAAAGCAGGCTATACTTATATATAACACTCTAGAGTGAATACATATGGCAGTCGTGAAATCAATGTTCACAAGTGAAGGACAATCCATAAATAGACTCCCGCTATTTGATTGAACCAACTACACATATTGGAAAACACGAATGAGCTTGTACCTAAAGTCTCTAGATTTTGGCTTATGGTCAATTGTCATCAATGGTTACAAAAAGCCTACTATCACCTCTATTCTCACTTTCTCTATTATTAACAAGCCTTTTTATAGTTGTACGGAGGGAAAAAAGTTAGCTAGCCTTGATGCAAAAGTAATGCATGCTTTTTATTGTGCTATAGACATAAATGTATTCAATCTTATTACTACTTTCACAACATCTCATAAAATTTAGAAACTTCTGTAAATGTGTGATGGTCCTCATAATGGCAAATGTGTGCATGATGGCATTGGGATTTAAGGTACAACTGAACCAGAGCTTATATGCCACAACTACAGAAGATCCGGACACATGATGAAAGATTGCCTTGCTACAAAAAAGGATAATCACTATGAACGATCGTCATCACACAAGTACGCTAACACGAGCATATGGTGTGAAAGCGAAGTAAGCAATTCTGAAGAAGAAGAGAGACCTTGTCAAGCTGTAAATATATGTTCGATGGCATTATCCAAGGAGGTACCAAATAATTCTCTTTATGAAGAAAGTGAATTTTCTTATGATGAGTTATCTGATGCTTTCGGTGATCTATTAGAAGAGCACAAGATAGTATTAGATAAGTATAAACAGTATTGAAAAGAGATTAGGACGTATCAGCTGGATAATTAAAGGCTGTCCTCTCTGCTTAATGAGATTAGAGACACTACCACTACTAGTAACACAGATGAGCTATCCACGGTTAAGTTGAGTCTGCATGATGCTTAAGAATGCATTAATAAGATAACACAAGTGCATGCAAAAATCAATGAAGCTTATGAAATAGAGAAAAAGAAATATATTATTGCTACACAAAGAATAGTTTCATTAACTGCTAAGTATAATGAGGCTTACACAATCTCTAAAAAGTTGGAGACAAGATTGGGTAAAAAAAAGTTATTCAACCCAAGGCACAGTCATACATAAGACATGTGACATAACCCAAGATTTAAAAAGGATCTGGCACAGCTAAGGTTAAATATAACCACGCTTTTTATCATAGTCAATCACATAAGACATATCATACCAAATCATGTTCTCATACTGCTGCACATTGCACTAATGTCTATGCTTCTTGTCATTATTGTGGTATAAATGGACACATTGCTATTCAATGTCAGACTAGGAAACTTGTTGATATGAACTTGTGGAAATGGGTTCCCAAAGCTAACAAATACGGATCCAAGTTTTGGATACCAAAATCTTTGCCTCTTGATGTAGGTGAAGCTTATTTTATCAAGTAGAACTATGGAACGTGTTAGTGATTGCAAAGCCACAAAGGTCATCTTTCAAGCAATTGCACCAACATAAGTGTTGTCACTAGAACTACTGCGGTAACATGCTAAATGATTTTTCTTAAATGGTTCTAGTTTTAAAATCTAGCATGTTCTTATTGATGTCTTGCTAATAGATCTCATTGAAATCGTTTAATTGTTTATTGTTTAAATCAATGTGAGATATAATCCTAGCATGGCTAATTGTTTAACTTTAACGATTAGTTCATACTATATAGTATTTTACTCATAGTGTGACACATTTATCTATGTATGCTCTTTACTCTTAGTCTTTATCTATGAAGCATGCATACCACTCTAGCCAAAGGAGCTTAAGTTTTTTTTTTTTGGCTAATGTGTTTTTAACTCTTCGTCTTTAATATTTTTGAAATGGTTACTTCTTACCGATTTATCTTTTGCATGTTATATTCTAATCAGTATTTTTTGAATATGTATGTTCAACACAAGTCTTCTTTTACTTGAAAAGTATATATATATACTTTTATGTTAACTTTGTGCTTGCATAATATATTCACTATTGATTCTCATATTTTATTTTGATTAACTTCTTCTGAATCAATTACACCTTTGCCTAATAAAGCATATTTATACATATTTTTGATCTTGTGATAATTTTTCAAGGCTTATTAAGGATATATGAATACTTCATATATTGTCATTTGTTATTGCTCATATATTTTTTGTATTGATATATATTTTTGTATAAACATCTTTATGGGGGCATATGAGTTCAACTCAAGTTCTATGTCATTTTTGAAAAATATTTAATTATACTTGTTATCTTCAAACTTTTGCTTACCTCATACTTTAGCTATTGATTATGTTGACTAAATTTGTGTTCTTCTCTTTATTAGCTTCTTTCTCAGAGCCTCTTTAATGATGTTTTTCTTTGCTTTTTTGGTTGACATTTTGGATACATAACTCTTATTTAATTTATAATATTTGAATTATTTCATGTATGCCATTTTATATACATATATTTACATGCACACACACACAAACACACACACACACACACACACACACACACACACACACACACACACATATATTATATATTTCTTTTCTTCTTTTTTTTTATGTATTTATATATATATATATATATATATATATATATATATATATATATATATATATATATAATATATTTCTTTTCCTCTTCTTTTATATATATATATTTATATATATAAATAATATATATATATATATATATATATATATATATATATATATATATATATATAACGAAAAAAGCATTTTATTGAAGGCTAAAAGTGGCTCATGAAGAGCATTACACAGGTACAGGGCCAAAGACAAAAGGGCCCTGATTAGCAGTCACAAAAGCAAAACAAGAAAATAACATGGGCCTACCATTTCAAAATTTTAAAAAATGAAATTTCAAAATGTTCAAAAAAATCTACATGTAGAACGTTATAGGCACGAGGCCCTAGGTCCACCCTGCCCGAAGCAGGGGGATGGATAGGCTGGGAGGGAGAGATTTTATTTTATTTTATTTTATTTATTTATTTTTTTGGACTAAAGACAAACGAATTTTGAAAAAATTCAATAAACGAAATTTGAAAGGGCACATGAGTCGGTTGTACCGGTCCCGAAGGGGACTGTTGTGCTGCCCAAGGGAGGGAGCACACTGCCCTAGGCGACACGCTATGCGAGGTGGGCTCGTGACCCGAGGAGGGCGCGCAGCCAGAGGGGCCAGGCTGCATGGGGAGGACGACCTGGCGGGGAGGGGCACAGAGCCGACGGCCGCCGGGGACACATAAACACAAAGGCGGCTGGGGGGGCCGGAAGGCCGGAGGAACCGGAGTAGAGGGCCGGTCCGGTAAGGGAAGAAGAAGAGGAGGGAGGGAGGGGGATCCGCCGGAAAGGGAGGGGAGGCGACCGTCGCACAAAGGGGGACAGTCGGCGGCAGCTCCAGAAGGGGCCTGAGGGGGGGCTGTCGCGCCGAGGGTAGGGCTCGACCTCGGGCTCGCTGGAGGGAGGGTACGGGGAGCGACTGGACGCCGGCGTCGGCCAGGCATTACGGCGAACGGGGACGCCTGCTAGGGGCTCTCCGTCCGGAGGCGGAGAGAGCGCCAGACGGTGCCGGCGAGAGCTCCGGCGCTGGAGGTAGAAAACGAAGAGGGGGGCCGGCCTTGGGCCGCCGGAAGGCTCGGCCGGGGGGCAGAGGGAAGAGGATGCCGAGTTGGGCCACCACGGAGAGGGACGGGGTGTCGCGGCCGAGGGGGAGGATGACGCTGTGAGCGGAAGGGCAGGGCGGGCCCAGGCCGCGGGAGCCGGGGGGATCCGTCGCGTGGGCGCCGAACTCCATGGGAGGGGGAGGCACCGAGGCGGAGGGATGCCAGAGGGGAAGGGGAGCGGGGGAAGGGCCCACGACCAAAGGAGAGGGCGGCGACGACGGAAAGGAGAACCGCCGACCGGCCGCGCAGAGGAAGGGGGGGAGGGGAGGGGGGCACAGAGAGGCAGCCCAAAATTGAAGCAGGGGGCTCGGGAGGAGGGGCTACCGGAGGGAGGACGGCTGCCAGGGCGGGGGGAACCGGAGCAGGAGGGGCAGCTGGGGCGGCCAACGGGGGTACGGTAAAAGGGACGCCGACCCGGAGGAGCGCCGGGCCGGGGCGTGGCCGCGCTGCTCGCGGGGTGTCGAGGGACTCAGGCGGCGCACCGAGGAGAGACGGGGCCGACGAAGGCCCAGGTCGCCGGGAACGGCGGTTCCGATGGCGTCGAGATCGGCGGCAGCCCCGAGGAGGAGGGGAGAAAGGGACTGGGCCGCCGCACGCCGTACACGCTCCGGTCGGGGGGAGGGGGTGGCCAACCCGTGAGAGGGACGACCAGCAGGGGCCCGACCGCCCGGGAACGTCTGGCCACCGGCCAGCGGGGGGTGGGGGAAGAACCCGAGGAGCTGAGGAGCTCCATCAAAGGGGATCCACACCCACATCTTATATATATATATAAGAAAAAAAAATATATATATAAGAAAAGAAAAAAATATATATATATCTTTTTCTTCTCTTTTCTTTTTTTGATATATCTTTTTTTTCTTTATATATATATATATATATATATATATATATATATATATATATTTTTTTATATATATATATATATATATATATATATATATATATATATATATATATATATATATATATATATATATATATATATATATATATATTGGTAGTCTCCTCACTTTCGAAATTTATTTGTTTATATATTTAGGTTGAGATTTTGAGAAGAAATATTTGTAAATGTCTTACTCATGATTATTTGTGAGTGTTTTTAAGAAGCACAAGATCGCTTTATCTTGTTTTTAAATCCTTTATTGGTGCACACTTATATTATATATTTATCTCTATAGTGCATTGTGAAAACTTTTGAAAAATAGAATTTAGTATCTTGATCTTGATAAATTCTTCTTTGGATATTTGCTATTTTATATTTATTTTCATCCAATAATTTTGTAGCACCGATGGATCTATCTAATTGATACATCCTGTAGCATATGCTACATTGTTTTAAGATCTTTTGAGTCCATAGAATATAATTGATTTTATATTGCATAAATTTTTCTTAAATCTTAGGTTATTAATGAAGATATTTGTTTTGGGTACATGTCGAAAGGGTCATTCTATTAACAAGGAATAAAAGACTAAGCGACATGGTGCTAAGTGTCTTTGGACTACCACTAGTTAGGAACCAACCCCTACAGCTAACCCAAGATTGATCAATGCTTTATAAACTAAAGATTTATTGAGGTCTAATTTGTAATTGTTATCTGATGGACTTTGTATTTTAGTTTTGATGGATAAAATTATTTAATGATTGTTATCTTTTGATATTTTTTTTATATCACACTATTCTATATTCAGACTTGCTTTGATCTTATGACTACTGACTACTCATTAAATATTATATTCTTCTGATATTTTTTAGTGTTTGGGTAATATTCATAATACTCCTTTTATCAAGCTTTTATTATTCTCTTCTTATTCTAGTTAATAACTGCCTCTATCAGTAATTTTTTGTGGGGGAGAAGTTAAGCATATTGAATTTCTCTAAGACGTTTCTTTTCTTTAAGCATACGGTTATTAGATGGACACTGTGCTAACGGTTATTAAATGGACACCGTGCTAAGGTTTTAAAAGGGAAGAAATAAACTTTGTAAGAAGACCTAATATTTTGATGAATTAGTTTCCTACTTCTGAAATATTTCACTAGATTTTAAATCTCTCAGTACTAATAATTTTGGATGTACCCATGTAAAGGTGGAACAATTAATTATTTCAAATCAACTATTCCCCTGACATGCCATATACGTAGAATACTATTTATTTGGGCATTTATCTAGTCCTATTTTATTTGTCATAATTGTTTATTTATGATTTAGGATTCTTCTATTAAAGCTGTTTTCGTGATACAAAATTCGAACCGTTAGTTGTTAGTCTGAGGAATAAATGGACGTATTCGAATATTTATTAGGACAAATTTTCATAATAAATTTCGTATTTCAAAAATCTTTTGATTCTCTCTGTTATTTTGAATCTGTCCATTACTCGAATGCTACTGTTAAGACAGTTTTCAGAAATCCATTACTGTCTTGAAATTATTTTATTATTTGAATATTTTATATATTTTTTAGTTGGAGATATATTTTGTTTTTTATCTTTAAGAGTTTCACTAGTGGATATTTATTTTACTTGACTAAAGATGGTATTTTGTTTCAAGTTTTGAACTTTTTATGCATTGATCAAAGGGAAGAAAGATGCATATCTAGGATATCCCTTATATCTTGTGATTATTTATTTTATCTATCTTTGCATATAAATTATTTTTGAACTAGATACTTATATTTTAAGGGGAAGCAAATAATTGTTTCGATTCTATTTATTCTCTTAATATGTGGGACACCTAGTTTAATTATGGACCTATCGTCTGTTACTTAATTCTTATTGATTTGTTTAGGATATTTTGATTTATAGTGGATTTATGAGAGAATATATGATTGTTCTTAATCCTTCTTGGTTATCTCATTTTCATGGATTTACAAATTATATATTTTTATATTATCTTGATTTTCTTAATTATTGAGCTATTACCATTTTAGCTTTTCTTATTGAGATTTTTTTTCAAAGTTCATGATTATTTTATTTAGATTGGTCATACTTTGCGGGGGAACATTCAAGTCGACTGAATTTCTCCTTCTCGAGTATTTTGTCTCTATTACCTTTATGTTTTATCTAATGGATATTCATATATCGTGCTAAGATAATTGAGTTCAACTACATGAATTTGAGTAAGTAGATAGATTCTAGTATATCTATTTTGATTTCTTTTCAATAACATACTTTTCTGGAAGTGATTCACTAATTTGTATGGACAAATTGTGAATCAAATTTTTTTGTGATCATTGTTAAAAGCCTTATTATATCTTCCGTATATACTATATTTGGTACTTTATATTGGTATACACTAGATCTATGATTGATTTCTACTATACTGCATCTACTTTTTTATTAAAATTCTTTATTGGTCTCTTTTAAAATTATAGTTATATTCTTTCTCAAATTGTGTTTTGAATGGGTTGTTTCAAATTTCTACCCTAGTTTTTTATCATGATTATTTTTGCCTTCCTCCTACTATGATATATTTACTTACGCTTGATTTATTTTATATCAAATTACGGGGGAGCTTACTTTTGATCATGTCAACGCGGAGAAATAAGTTTATGTTAGCACACGATATTCTAGTAATATTGTTTAGTAGTGATCCATGCATCTATCGTATCTATCTTAAATTTAACTAATTTGTTATAATAAAAAAGGAGGAGATTGCTAGCCCATTGATTGTATGATATTTTTTAATATGGATAATTGATTAAGTTTCACATAATGATGTCACTAATAAACATGCAATAACTATAATATTGCTATTTAAATTTAGCATTGTCCTACTGTTTATTAAATTTATCTTACTGCTACTGCTTTGTTCGTTTAACATGTACATACAGACAAACAGTAAGTATGATCAAACCATGACATATGCAATAAAGAATTAATGATGGACCAAATACGGCGTTACACAAAAAGATTTCTCTGAACTGCCTAATGTCAGGAAAAAAAACGTCATCAAAGGGTTATTTTTTTTCAATTTCTTATGTATTTTTATCTTTATTTGAGTATAGAAAAGTATGTAAGATTGATCGGATCGGTATTGGCTTAGCTATTTTAGTCCACAAAATATAGCCTTCTTATCCACCAAAATTCCTATCCAAACTCTACAAAACTAAATAGCCCAAAACCCAAGAATTGGCCCAAAATAGTTCTGTTAGAACTCTGGCAGAGCTTGGCTAGAACTCGGCCCGAGTTCTATCATGGCAGTTTCAACTTATTTTTGAATTCCTTTGATATCTACATACAATGTTCAAAAGCAAGATTTTTGCATCTGAACTCTTCCCGAACTATGACCGAATTCGGTTCATAAAAATACTCTAAATAGAGAGGAACTTTCACATTTTCAAATCACTCATTCATTCAATCTCATTCTCTTTTCTATTCCTTTAAAGTGTTTTCTATGAGCTAAGCTTTCAAATCTAGCTTATACTACTCTTAGCCAAGCCAGTACAGTTTCTGTTTAATATAGAGTTTGATGTTGAAGTTGTATCGGAGGCTATTTCAAAAAATGTTCCAGTTTTCAATCGCCTTCTAGAGTCGGTCGTGCACTCGTCGCCAAGCACGATGCGGTTGAAGTTGGTCGTGCACTTGTCCCCAAGCACGATGTTGTAAGAGTTGCAAGCACTCAGTTAAAACTTGTGCCATAGTGGATTAACATTAAGCAGGAGTACTCGAGACTGTACTTGTCCTCCACGAGGAAAACCAGTATATATTTTTGTGTCACTGAGTTTGAATCTTCTTAACTCTTTACTTTTACTACAACTCATATACGTTATTGATCTTCTCGTACTAGCTATATTACATAATTTTTAAATTATGATATTTATTTTGTAGCACGCACAAACATACTCTATTCACCTCCTCCTCTAAAGGTGCTCAACGGTCCTACAATAAGATAGATGAGGTTACGTCATGCCTTCCTGCAGTTGTACATGGCTGACATCATAGATTTGGGAAGACTGAAAGGAATCCCAAAATAAATATGATACATGGCGGACAACTACAAATACGTGATCTCATCAGTAGATCCTATTTTAGGTAAGATAGATATAATGATAATATAATGAATCTCATAGAAATGTTGGTTCAAGTAATGTAACATGAGCCGTCCCTGGGGTTTAGGGTTCGGAGCACACATCGCGTCCTTGAAAGTCTCTTAGCCTAAATCCGGATCAAACTGGACTTTGGTGATGTCGACTAGAGCATCTCCAGTATTGGGAACCTGGAGCCATTCGCTTAAGTCATCATTATCAAATTCCATTTCAGTCCGAAAGACT
>JANAVB010013595.1:2333093-2355343 GCA_029216955.1 Iris pallida
CTGTCACTGCTGCATTTAATTCGATTTGGATTTGGGTTCTCTTTTTGAGATAAAGTCGACGGTTACTAGGGATAAAATCCCCAAGCGTCGTCATTATCTTTAATGATCTCGAGAATCGAAGAGGCACTTTTTGAGGTAACGCCGATGGTTACTAGGGATAAAATCCCCAAATGTCGTCATCATCTTTAATGATCTCGAGAATCGAAGAGGCACTCTTTGGAAACTCTATAAATAGGGGTCATTCGGAGAGATATTTTTCTCTTTCACCTTCTTCTCCTTCGTCTTTATCTTTCTACCTCAATTTAGCCATGGCTCCAAAAGCTTCCAAGTCGACTGGTGCTGCGGCCAATGGGAAGGGACTTGCCTCTCCGTCGAGAGCGGCAGACTCTCCTTCTATTCATCCCGACATGTAATCCCCTATCAAGGGTAAGGACGGTAGGAAGACGATGACTAAAATTTTGAATGGCCATATCACATATTTTATGTGTAGGCCTATCATATATTGCCTTTGTGCTTTAAGCCTGGTCGATGCATGCCCTATCTCATTTGGACCGCATGTGTTCAGTATGATAGGGCCGCATGGGCTGAGCTGCATAAGCGCTACTCATTAGAACCTGAACCTCATAAGTGCCCCAGGACTGATCCGCATAAATACTTTATAACTGAGCCGCATAAGTACCTTCTGATTGAGCCGCATGAGTGTCTCATGATTAATCCACAGGAGTACTTCATGACTGAGCCGCATGAACTATCTAAGTGCGTCACGACTGAGCCACATGAGCACTTCATAACTGCGCTGCATAAGCGCCTTATGATTGAGCCGCATAAGTGCCTCATGACTGAGCTGCATAAGCACTTCATGACTGAGCCACATGAACCGCCTAAGTACCTCATGACTGAGCCGCATGAGTACTGTTTGGTGAGGCCGCATAGCTGAAAAGGTGTCATTTATTTTTTCTCGCTGCTAAGCCTTTTTCTATATTTTGTAGGGATCTGGCTAGCAAACTTCTCCAAGACCGGTGTCGACGATAGAGTAAAAATATACCATTCTGACACATACATCAGACAGCTCAAAACTTCTCATGCTTCGGAAGAGTTTTTTCTGTGCCATTTTGGCATACACATCAGACAACTCAGAACTCTTTATGCTTCGGAAGAGTTTTCCCCAGGTGGTAGGAAGAACCTTTATATCTCAGAGAGTTGGACGATAGTCAGGCGTCGTCATGAACGTCCTGTCTTCATGGCTCTCCAAGTAGGCAAAACCACCATCAGGGATATTATTTTGAAGGTATGGTCCTTCGAAGGAGCGGGGCTAAGGTATCCGTAATACGGAGGGGAGAAAAGCATGCTATATTTGTCCTCCTCTGGGCGGCTCCTTGGAGATAGAATAGCCTTGTTTGCTTCTCAGCAATAATACATCACTTCTTTCGAGGGCCATAAAACTGATTTTTGGTGAAGGCGAAGTACTGTCAAACTGACCAAACTATGTATTGCTAGATTTTCTGCTGTTGATGTAGTCCTGTGAATGTAAATAAAAAGAATACATTCACTCCATTCCTTATTTGTGGTATTTTGTGGTGCTTGTACTAGAGGACCTAATACAACATTTTGTGTTTGATAAAGGACATCCCGCTGGAGGACTTTTTGTGGACCTATTGCCCTTTTGTGCATCTAAAAATACGAACAAATAGATTTGAATAATATTTTATAGACCTACTACTCTTTGTACACTGACGGTACGAGTAATAGATTAGGATAGGTTTTATGGAACTATTACCCTTCTGCGCACTGGTGGTACGGGTAATAGATTAGAATAACTTTTGTGGACCTATTACCCTTCTGCTCACTGGCGGTACGGGTAATAGATTTTAAAATAAAACCCAACAGAGGTAATATGGACGTGACAGGTTTTGTGGTCTTAACACCATGTCTTTTATCCCGGGTTGGGCACAGGTGTTAAGTCGGGAGACTATCGGTATCAGAGGTAATATGGACGTGATACACGATAATCAGAAATGATTTTTGGTGGACCTATTACCCTTTTGCGCACTGGTGGTACGAGTAATAGATTCAAGACAAAACCCAACAGAGGTAATATGGACATAATAGGTTTTGTGGTCTTAACACCATGTCTTTTATCCCTAGTTGGGTAGAGATGTTAAGCTAGAAGGTTGTCTATATCAGAGGTAATATGGACGTGATATATGACAATCGAAATATCAGAGCAGAAGTTCAGAGGTACTAATATACGTGACTTGTTACTCGGAGAAATGCAATATGAGTCCCCTTGGAGGGAACATAGTGTAAGTTCAGAGGTACCTGATGTACATAACTCGACACTCTAGGTAGTATGGGGATGTTTTTAAACATAGTATTTTTAGAAACTTGTCGTTTATAGGCATCATGAGCAAGTCCCCATTCTGCTTTGCGAGCCGGTATGAGCCATTGGAGAATACAGTCTCGATGATGAACTGACCCTTCCATTTATGCTGGAATTTGTCGGGGGTCTTATGAGTCATAACCATTGGTCGACGAACGGCCAAGAGGAGATCGCCGACTTGGAATATTCTCTGTTTGACTTTCTTGTTGAAAGCCCGGAAGATGGGCGCTTGGTAGAGCTCTATGCTTTGTTGAGCTTGTAAACGCTTCTCGTCTAAGGCCTCCAGTTCTTGTAGCTGTCGACGGTGATTGTCATCCGACGTCAATCGGTAAGTAAGGGCCACTCGAAGTGAGGGGATCTGAGTCTCCAATAGGAGAACTGCCTCGCTCCCATAAACCAAGAAGAACGGTGTATTTCCTGTAGCCGTCCGAATCGTAGTACGATACGCCCATAAGCACTCGCCAAGCTTTTTATTCCAGTCGCATTTGTTTGACGACACGAACTTTTTGAGGAGCTTGATTATGGTTTTATTGAAAGCTTCAGCCAGACCATTAGCCGATAGGTTATATGCCGTCGAGGCCATGTTCTGAATCTGATTCTTGTCACAAAATTGATAGAAAGCGTGACTTACGAACTGCGAACCATTGTCGTAAATAATCCTCCGGGGCAGTCCAAAACGGTAGATGACGTGATATTTTATGAAGCTAATCATGTTTGATGTCTTTACCTCTGCAAGCGGAACAACTTCCGCCTATTTGGAGAAGTAATCGGTGATTGCAAGTATGAAATGATGCCCCCTAGACGACGGTGGGGGTGATTGGCCCAATATTGTCCATTCTCCATGCTTCAAATGGCCAAGAAGCCACTGTTGGGTGCAAGAATTCGGATGGTAGATGTATAAAATCTATATGGATCTGGAAAGCCTTACACTTCTTTGCATAATCAACTGCATCTACTACCATTGTGGGCCAGTAATAACCCATCCGATGGAGACGATCTTGCAATTTTGGGCCAGGTTGGTAAGCCCCGCAAGTACCATCGTGAGCCTCGCGTAAGGCTTCTTTAGCTTCTGCATTTGACAGGCATCTTAACAGTAGCCCGTCATAGGATCATCGATATAACATTTTCGTCTCAGTATCGTAGAAGAATCTGAGAGAGTGCCTTCTGATTGAATTTGCTTCCTTCACATTCTTCGGCAGAATTCTGTAGACGGTAAAGTCGATAAGTGGGCGTCTCCAGTCTTGTATGTTGTTGGTTATCTGGGCGAAGTAACTCTTACCCAATTGAACATTGTTCTTGGGACAAACCAGCTCATAGCCTATCACGTCGACTAGATGATGAGTATCATTTGGAAGTGCCAAGGAAGCGGTGAAGCCTTCTAGGGCATCGACTTCGATATTTTGGAGCCTAGAAACATGCTCTATAAAGAACCCTTCTAAGGTTGTAATGATGGTAATTGATGTCTGATAGTAGGGAATCAGGTCCTCGTTGTAAACCTCGTATGAGTCTTGGATCTGGTTAACGACCAACTGCGAGTCACCATACGCTTCCAAGTATTTGATCCCTACTTCTTTTACGAGTTAGAGTCTGATGACTAGAGCATTATATTCGGCTACGTTATTTAAGCAGGGTTCTGTAAAAGAATATGTCCGATTGACCACCAGTCCAGAGGGAAAAATTAATACTACCCCGACTCCAGTGACGATATCACCTTGTGGCCCCGTTCTTGAAGCACCATCAAAGAGCATTCGCCAAATGGCATCATGTGAAGTCATGTTTGAGGCAACGACTTTTTTGGGATTTTTTTATAAATCTTAGCTGTTTTTGAGCCTGAATGTGCTGCTAAGAAGTCGGCGAGGGCTTGACCTTTAACAGCCTTTTGCGGGACAAAAACTATGTCGTAGGGGGATAATAGTATCGCCAAGGTGGCTAGATGAGAACTGAGTGCGCCTGGTTTAGTCATGAGAACCCTGAAAGGATTGATCATGAGACAACATAGATGGTCTGCCCTATCACATAGTGTCGTATTTTCTGAATGGCGAACACTAGGGCAAGGCACTCCTTCTCTACGGCGGTGTACCTATTTTTCGGTCCTACCATCATCCGGCTGAGATAGTAAATGTCTTGTTCATATCCCACATCATTATTCTGTGCTAGCAAAGCATCGAGGGAGTGTTCCATCACCCGTACATAGAGCAGGAAGGGCTTTTCGGCGACCGGGGCTACCAAAACTGGCGGATTCATCAGGTACTCCTTAATGTCATCAAAGGCATGCTTATGACATTCCTCGTTCCATACGAAAGAGACACATTTCCTCATGAGTTGAGTGAAGGGTTGACATCGCCCTGAGAGGTTAGATATGAACCTCCTGATTTAGGCTAGTCTTCCCTAAAGGCCGCGGAGTTCACGGAGGTTCCTCGGTGGACTCATCTCCAGGATTGCTTTCGTTTTATCGAGGTCTATGTAAATGCACCAGAAAGTAATGACGAAGCCTAAGAACTTTCCGTTGGACATGCCCAGGAAGGACTTGGTGGGATTCATCTTCAAATTGTGTGCTCGCATAAGATCAAACACCGTCATCAAATCATGTAAGTGATCATTTTTGGAGCGGCTTTTGACGTCGATGTCATCAACGTAACACTCCACCGTCTTGCGCAAATGATCTCTGAAATTGACGCGCATAGCACGTTGATATGTAGCACCGACGTTCTTCAGGCCGACGGGTATGATCGTATAACAATACACGCCGATCGATGTTATAAACGACGTATGCTTCTCATCATCAGGAGACATTTTGATTTGATTGTATACTAAAAAGCCATCCATAAAGGACATACGCTCGAAGCCACATGTATTATCGATCATTATGTCGTTGATCGGAAGAGAGAATTCATCCTTAGGGCATGCCACATTTAGATTACGGAAGTCGATGCAAATTTGGATCTTTCCGTTCTCCTTAATGACTGGTACTATATTGGCTACCCAGTCTAGGTGCTGCTCTTCACGGATGAAATCGCTTGATATAAGCTTGTTTACTTCTGCTTCAATGGAGTTCATGATGTCTGGACGAAACTACCGCTGCTGTTGTTTGACTGGTTTTGCGTCCGGATAAATGTTGAGCTTATGAAGTACGATCTCGGGATTTAACCCTGACATGTCTTTATAGCTCCAGGCAAAGATGTCGATGTATTCTCTATTGAGTTGCAATAATGATTCCCGTTCGCCGTTTGTCAGGCTTTTACTGATGAAGATTGGCTTTAAAGATGATTCATCACCGAGGTCAACTTGCATGACCTCGTCTTCAGTGGAAGGGTCTCGCAGTTCGAAGCGCTTCTCCCATTGTGCATCTAGTTGTTGGACCCATGGCTCCAACTCAAGCGGTTCGAGTAGGTCTTCGTCTTTCTCTTCAATATCAGCGGATGTCATATTGACAAATAATTTCTGTCTGACTATATCTACAATGCTGCTATCAGAGTCGTAAGTGGGTGAATCGAACGAATGAGAGTGCCACTGGCATTCTTTATCGGAACCCTCGGGCGTTGTTGCTGGTATAACATACCCGAGGCCATGTCTGAATTAATGATAATGGTCCTGAGGTTTTTCAGCCGGTGCTGACAGCTGCAGAGGCAATCGTCGACCATTGCCGTAATTTCGACTCGGGGTAGCCTCCATGTCGTATCCCTGCTTTTGCATGAAGTACTTGGCTTGAGGACTATACAGGTAGAGCGGTAATCTTCCAGCGTCGGGTCCGAGATCGAACTCTTATGGCATGAAAGATTGAGGACCTTCTTTTCGGCCAAAGAAGATCGTGTGATCCCATCCTCTTCTATCTGGGACAAGGAAGTAAGTGCCTTTAATAGGAGCAAGTTGATTTATGGTATGGACGGTTGTCACCTGTGTATACAGGTTAATGTCTAGACAGTCTCGTGCAACATATATTAGATTAAGCTTATCATACTCAGAATAGTCTAACGGCAGTCTCTTATTGATGAAATAAAGAATTTTGTCCACCGGGATTACATCATCAGGAGAGGGGCTATCCACCTGTGCAACCAAGTACTTGGCGAGTTCTATGTCCTCTTCGGCTACCCCGTGCGAGCTCAGGGGTCGAGATGCTGTCTTAGGCAACTTAACCATCAAGGGTTCAGCTTGTGGTATTGGCTTGTCTGAGGGTGTCGGATCGACACTTGGTTGCCGGCTCTTCTTAGGAAGACGGATGACAATTGGCTCGGCAAGAGATTTGGTGTCTTTAGTTTGCCTTTGAGTGGATTTTGACAACCGGATTACCATCGGCATCACAGAGGGCCTCGCATCTTCCTGTTTCCTTTGATTGGGTTTCGGCAGTCGGATTACCATCGGCCCTATGACGAGTTTTAGCTCTTGACTGGATCTCGAGAGCCGGATGACCATTAGTTCCAACTGTGCAGGTGAGGCAGGGGAACCGGGCACCTCTTTGTACTAGGTTACGACGAGGGGTACAGCTTTGTCTGGTATACGGGCCTGGAGATGAATTTTTAAGGGTTCATCTGGCCCTATGATGGCCTCCAATTCTTCAGTTATGTGTTTCTTGGATTCGTCATATAGATAAGCCTCCGAAGAGTAATAAGATTTAACCCCTTTGAAGGGATCGATGTCGACGAATTCAGTCTTCACGAAGCCATGCTTACTGACATACTTAAAGTACTGGTGAACAGTGGATGGCACGATCATATAGTCATGTATCCATGGACGTCCCAGGAGGATATTGTAAGACGTGTCTGCATCTATGACGTAGCAGGTAACTTCCGTCTTCAGGTCACCGATCTGACATTTCAATCGAATCTTCCCTAAGGGATAGCTCCTTCCTGAGTTGAAACCGCTAATGGCAGTGTTGGTCGCCGCTAGCCGTGCATAGGGATGCCCAGAAGTTGGAGCAAGCTTTTCTGGATGATGCTTATTGACGAGCCGGGGTCGATATGCATCCGATCCACCTTGATGTTGCCTATGTATCCAGTGTAGTACAAGGGGCGATCATGCAAGTTGGACTTGATCAACATGTCAAGTGGATTAAATATGATGTTGGGCATTGCATCTGTGCCATTGCTGCCCTGTAGATCTGCTGACGGGTCTTCCCCTGGAGGCTTGACCTAGGCTAAGTAGGCGTCAGCATTTTGGAGTGCTTCGCTCAATAGGACACGAAGATCCTTGGAGAGCCTTAGGAGCTCATATAACAATAATTTTGCTGGCGTATTAGCCAATTGTGCTAATATGTCAAAGTTGTAAGGTCTTTCCAGCCCCTGAGGTGCGTCGTTAAGAAGTGGCCTGTCGAAGCGGGTTTCCTTTGGCTTGGACTTATCCTCCGGTGGAGGTTTAGACGGCCTTGGAACATCAGAGGCAGACAGCATTGCCGGCTGAGGATCTTCGACTGAATTGCCCAGTGACTTGTGCCCAGACCGGGTAACAACGGCTGCCGCTTCCTCAACTTCAGCTAAAATTGTATGGCAGGATCTAGACTTCCTGCCCTTCTTCTCGTTGGTAGGAGATGACACCGCCTGGATAACTTCGGGCACTAAGTCTGGATGGACCCACATGATCTCTCCTCGTGAAGTGGTGAGAGGTACCAGTCCAGATGTCTGGTTCCGGACGGATGGAAGATTGGTAACCTCCATCGTTGCCAGAGGGACAAGTGTTACCCCGTCTGGAGTGCTTGTTGGTGGAAAGTCGCCAAATTGAATTGACACCATGTTCTCCGCCACGGTAACCTCTTTAACGTCTATCAACAGAGCTTTGGAGTCGATAAGACTCTGAATATACCGCTTTAATTGGAAGCAGTCATGAGTGGAATGATGGACATAGCGATAGAAATGATAATATTTTGGGTCCTTCGTTTCTACTGCTCGGGGCTCGCGCATTGGTGGAGGGAGTTGGATCCTACCCCCTTGCAAGAGCATATTGAAGATAGGTTTGACATGACAATCTTCAAATAAGTAATTCACCTTGGGCCATTGACCTTCCACCTATTTTTGTTCAGGCTTATTGGTCGAATCGATGACCATGGCCTGTTTGTCTTTATTGTCCCGGTTGGAGGTGCCGCCACTATTGTTGTTGTTGGAGGTAGAACTAGGACGTTTGCCCTTATCCTCTCCATCTAGGATGTGTAATCCCAGCTGGCGAGCCTTCTCCAACTTTGCTTTGCATTGGTAGCACATGATGAAGGTCGTCCAATCCCTGAACTAATCGTCGCCCATCTAGAGACTAATTGCGGGGAGCAACTTCTTCTGGCAGATTTCAATCAAGGAGCTCTCGAGATTGCCTTGGGGCAATCTCATTGCGGTTTGGCAAAACCGCTCGATATAGTTCCTTGTTAGCTCCCTCTCTCCCTGAACGACGTCTATAAGAGACGATATTGTCACATCATGTCCCACTTCGTAGAATCTCTTCAGGAACATGTGCTTGAAGCCGTCAAAAGAATGGATGCAGTTGTCGGGAAGGTTGCGGTACCAATCGAACACGATCCCCTCCAATGCTCCGATGAATAATCGTGTGAGGATGGCGTCATTATGCGGCAAGTGGTCGATTGTGACCTCAAAGTAAGTCATGTACCGACTAGCAGAGGTCTTTCCGTCATACGAATCGATATAAAACGGCTTGTATCATGGTGGAAAAGGCACATCTCTCCATGCAACGGGATACGGCTGCCGTATTCCGAGGTCCTGAAAGGAGTCTCGGGCATTGAACATTGCTCGAAGCTCCTGGACTTCCCTCATTGCCTCCTTGGCTTCATCTGCATCTGAAGGAACGGATGCCCCTAAAGGATTATCACCCACAGAAGGGGCGGTCGTGTTGGAGTCCACGTTGACTGCGGGTCCCAAACTTGTTTGTCCGGGCGTCCTTACTGGTTAAGTTGGCAAAATAGCTTTCATTTCGTCTACTGACTTGACCAAGGACAAGAGCATGGCTTCAAGTACTTCTAGTCATTATCGGTCAGTAGGTGCCTCATGATCATCGTCATCCATAAAGACTGTCCCTACATGGGTAGAGGTGGAAGGGACCGTAGCAGAGGTGCTCTCCGTGTCGTATTCTCGTACAGAGAAATCGTCGAGGAATGTCGAAATGTCATCTTCCTCGGACTTGGAAGGGGTGCTACCCCCTGTGAAGGAAGCCGCATCGTCTTGGCGAGGGCGGTCGCCCTCAAAAAAGTTCAAGTTTCTTACATAATTCTGGGAAATCTCTACCCCATGTGTATGTTCTTGGTACACCGGGTTGTTGCATATATTGAGGGGAGTGCTACCCCCAGCTTAATCTACTTCCAAGGAGGCCAAAGGTGCACCCCTAGATGCTGGGAGATTCTTTTTAGATCGAGTGCCTAAATAGACATCCCGTGTGGCTGTCGGCGGCAACCCTTCGGATGAGAGTTTCCTTGCAGTGCTGGCTGAGATTGCAGGACTGAAAGAGCCTGTCTTCCTTTCCCCCTTGTCGGGAGGAACCTTCCGAGTTGAATTATAGGAGGCGAAAGGAAATTCCTTGTCTCCCGAAATTTGCACCTATTTTTTGAGTTGTTATCGGACAGGTGATAGCTGCTGCAGTCGTTGGAAAAAGGACTGCCGATCTTCAGGTGCTGCCGACTTGTCGCAGCAGCAGTTGATGATGACTTGGGTGCAATGATGTCCCGAGAGGGACTCATCGCATGCCAAGGTTGCCTCCTTGCGTTTGTGAGTGATCACCTCACGCAAGTCGATAGCAGGCTGACCAACCTTTACACCAAACTTGTGGACTCAGGTATCCCGAGCTCACAGGTGCGTAGGTATCATGTTTTCTCCTAGATCCGAGGCTAGTAAAAGCAATTCCTCTCGATCGTTGGAGGTAGACTTTAAAGACCCACCCTGTCCGTTAGCCCTGGGGGACTGGACGCGGGTGGTTCTGTATAATTTTCCATCAGGAGCCCGTATAATAGTTAACGGTGCCCGCTGACGGTCAGTAGCTTGGACAGTTGACTGGACTTGTTGGGCCCGCACTGTCCTGGACTTCTTCAACTTAGCAACTGAAGGAGCATAGTAAGAAGAGTCCTGATTGGAATATTCTACATTCTCAATGGGCCGCATAGAGTGGGCCCGCATGAAAGACGGTCTAATACAGAGGTTCTGATAGGGCCGCATGAGACATCCTGTCTGAGGCCAGGATGAGCTGCCGTATGGGCAATCTTCCTGCGGCTAGAGTTGGCTACCGTATGGGCCATCATTTTACGGCCAGAGTTGGCTGTCGCATGGGCTATCTTCCTGCGGCCATAGTTAGTTGCCGCATGGGCCATCTTCCTGCGGTCAGAATTGGCAGCCGCATGGGTCGTCTGCCTGTGGCCAGAGTTGGCTGTCGCATGGACAGACTGTCCATTTCTCTTATGTGGCCTCTTCTTTGTCCGCATGGATTTCCCTTGTGCTCCCAAAAAACTCAGCAACGTAGTATTTTCCTTTGCTGGACTTGGGGACAGTGGGGTCCTCTGCGGTCGAAAGCAAAGCCACAGGAGAGCTTCGATCACCGTCTTGCGCCGCAGAAGGAGCTTCTTCGAGAACTTGGTCAACAGTTTTGCATGCCGACGTCCTGCGAGTTTTTTTGGGTTGGCTCGCTTCTGTGACTGGCTGGCGCTCCCTTCAGAGAGCATTTCTTCGAAGGCTTGTTGGTCAAAACGAACCACAAGAATTTACTGCGTAGAGCCGAGCTTGGACGCATTGGATTGCATCACCAGCTTCTCATCAGTGGAGAAGGACGTCCCTAGCAGAGTTGCCATCGTGTTTGCCATTAAATATCAAAGACGGTATTACAGAAACACTGAAATTAATTGTAAATTCGCTTGTACAAAGAAAAGCCAAGAAAGAAATCCTAGGAAACAATCTAAGTAAAATTGTTTAGTTTTTGATTCTGGGCGGTGACGGTGGAGGCTCGAAAAATTGTATCAACTCTGCCTTACTCCTTGGACTATCCGACCCAGTCTTTAGCTCTTGAAGAAATTGCCTTTTGAAGGTTGCCAGCCTTTTGCAGGGGTGTGGCACCCTGCTATTTATAGTGATAGGTGTTTTGAGCCGTATAGATGGCCCGTAGCCACGTGGCTAATCAGCACGTGAAGAACCGCTCTTTGGCCGCTAGCTGGCGATTTGTTGGAATTTAGTTGCAGCAAATCTGGGTGGTTGAGACTTGGTCAGCCTGCCACGTGTCCTATCATAGGATAGGAATCATTTTGAGCCGTATGAGTCTCTCAATTTTCGGCCATGTTTGGTCGTATAAGACTCATGCGGCTTAAGTCGCAGCCTTCTTTAGTCTGCATATAGCTTAAGGACTTTTGAGCCGCATAGATTATGTATTTTGGGCCGCATAAAGCTTATGCAGCTTAGGTTACAGTCACTGTCATGACCCGCACCTGCTTTTTGGGATGCAAGTGCGTGAGCAAGCCAGCTATGTATCAAGCGGACTCCAGCCCGACTCGAGTACATATAAGCTGTCAAGATCATGGTATCATGGCTAATATGGTAATCTACAATGTATCTCAATCCACAAGAATATATAAGACAATAATGAACAAGTATGGGTCGTGGTCTGCAGCCCACTAGCATATATGTCCAATTAGACTCCAAGAATAATATGAGTCTATAAAGCTAAAATGATAAGTAGGATATATCATAAAGCACGAGAAAGATAGTAAATCAATACACTAACAAAATAGCTGAATCATGCGATTGAAGTCAACTACCACATGCTCAGCTAACTAACTCCGTGAAATCAGCTACATGAAGAGATCATCAGTTCTCAAAGGACTAGCAAGATACATAAAACATGCCTACTAACATGACAGTAAATAACATGTATGGAGGATAAGAACATTGCAAGAAAAATATCTAAGGACGACGAGTCGTGTGGAAATGTAATACTAGACTTGGCTAACTATCAATCAAAACTATCAAAAGTTCAAAATAAATCTTAGGGTATATTCTCATTGTGTTGGGCTTTATACTAATATATATACATACAATAATATTTATTTCATGAATAATCTAGAATATTAAATGATATATTTTTATTATTATAAATCTAATAACAATATAAATAACAACAATAATGATAACTAATAAGAAAATCTATAATAAGTGTACATACAAAATATGTAGTCTAAATATCCCAACATGCATAAGGGTAACTAGGAAGGTATTTATCCTATTTTTAACAATTATCACTTATATCAAATAATACTGATGTCTTTACCATATATATAACAATTATTTATAAAATATATTTAGTAGAGCAATAAGACAAAATATGGCATACACACATAAAATTTATTGACACAGACGTCTTTGGTCGCTCTACAACAACATTACATGGGCCCGGGTTTGGTTCGGGTCAAGTCCGGACCAGTTTGGTACAAACGGGTCACTTAAACGCCAAATAATATTAATAAAGAATAATTAAACTATTTATAATGGTCATGTCACAACTTGGCCTGGTTTTCCTAGTTAGGACATCACTATGGCTCGGCCTTCCCTACCATTGCTAATATACTAGTCAAAGAACGCTACTGCACTATCCGTGCCATGATTTCTAGTCGCCTTCTACTCAAATTCCTAACCATGACTAAAATCATCTACCATAATAGTTAACTAATTAATTATTTATAAAATCTAAAAACCACCATTTAAATCAAATAAGTAGTAAAAAATATTTCAAAAAATTTTCGGAAAGAGAGTTACAAATCTACCCACCTTAAAAATAATTTCTTCCTCGAAATTCTAATCCATAACTATTCCTTAAAATTCAAAGTCTACTATTACCTTAATCTTCTCAAATTTAATTTTTCAAAAATATTTTATAACCTTCTCTAGTCATTTTATAACTTCGAATACTTGAGGACTTCTACCCACCTTTGATCACACTACTCAAAACACGGTCACTAAAATTTTATAATCTTCTAGCTAGTTGCAAACTATTCTACCAACAGAAATCTAGGGCATATGACATCTATAATCTCTCATATCTATAAACAACCAAATATTCAATAATCAAGCAATATTATACTATAATTTAAGAATTTTTGATGAATTCTAGACAGCACAATCATTCGTCACCCGGAATAGAAGGGACGAGAATCAAGGGTACGAGAGGGCAAGGAAGAATAATCGAGAATGAATACGAGGTTTCAAAGACGGTAGAAAAATTTCAAAGAGAATTTTCAAGGCATAGTGGATTGAGATTTCTAAGGGTTCAGTCAAATTTGCAGGCTCGTATCAGTACAGTTACGTAACCGATACGATATGCTCTGACCTGTATGGGCCACCACAAAAACTTATCACGACCCGTACCCGTTTTTGGGGATGCAAGTGCGTGAACAAGCCAGCTACGTATCAAGTGGACTCCAGTCCAACTCGAGTACGTATAAGTTGTCAAGATCATGGTATCATGGCTAATATGGTAATCTACAGTGTATCTCAATCCACAAGAATATATAAGACAAGAATAAACAAGTATGGTCGTGGTCTGCAGCCCACTAGCATATATGTCCGATTAGACTCTAAGAATAATATGAGTCTATAAAGCTAAGCTGATAAGCATGATATATCATAAAAGCACGAGAAAGATAGTAAATCAATAACACTAACAAAATACCTGAATCATGCGATTGAAGTCAACTACTACATGCTCAGCTAACTAACTCCGTGCAATCAGCTACCTGAAGAGATCATCAGGTCCTCAGAGGACTAACAAGATACATAAAACATGCCTACTAATATAACAGTAAATAACATGTATGGAGATAAAAACACTGTAAGAAGAACATCTAAGGACGACGAGTCATGTGGAAATGTAATACTAGACTTGGCTAACTAGCAATCAGAACTCCTATAGCTTTAGTACAATGCAGATACTCCCAATCTATAGTTTTTAATGACGTACAAAGCAGGATACTCTCAGTTTAGATTAGCCAATTCTAGTATCGATCTCCTCTCCTAAAGGATACAAGGTCAAGCAAACTCCTATAAATCGTAGTACAATGCAAGATACTCCCAATTCATAGTGTCGCAAATCAAGTCAATCAATCATTCAATATATGCTATAGGTCGTAGTACAATGTAAGATACTCACAATCTATAGTATATCTCAACTGTAGTACAATGTAAGATACTCCCAGTCAAGAATGGTCAAGTCAAGACAAGATATAGAAACTAACAACTCAATCACAAGACAAGGTAACACGAAAAAACCAATAATCAAGCAATCGAATATCCTATACGTGCACGTAAATCTAGAAACAAGTAAAACATTCGATGACAAACCAATTACAATATGGGAAACAAGTAACCATATAAAAGAAGTACAATAGAAAAAATAATATAAATACTGCATATATTCGGCAAGGTATACTTGCCTGAGGGTTGCACGGAGAACCAACAAAATATCGCCAATCAACAAGTCAGAAAGTCCAAGTCGCACAACTGCCTTCAGAAGCTATAATAGATATTACCAACGTTTCCAAATTAGTCAAATTAGATAGGTTAGCCTGTCCTTAAGTCCAATTCTGGACACAGGGGCAAAACGGCAATTTCGGGTCAAAACGGTGTCCGTCGTTGGACCCGCTTTGTACCGAAAAGTGTGCCAGAGTCAATGATCTCTAAAGTTGTCAAACTATATGTCTACAAATTTGTTTTGATGATACGAACCCAGCCGCATGTCCAAAGTTGGATTCCGACAGGACGTGCACAAAATTGCCCGTTGAATCGGATCGTGTGGCCCGCAAAATGGCGATCCGATCAACTGTCTCAGAATCGGACCAAACTAGACATACATGAGCAGAAAAATGATACGGTCTTGTTGGCGGAAGTTTCATCTCGATTTGACGAACGTGCACAAAGTAATTGGGGATTTTTGCAAAGGGATCGATACGGTGAATTTTGACCGATACGTATCAAATTCGTCGCGCACACGCAACCAATTTGATTTCCGCCAATGCCCACGCGTCCAGAAGCCGATATGCACCTTTCGATGCTTCCGATTCGCTACCACGTCACCCATATTGGCGAACGCACGTCGTATCGAGGGTTTTTATCAAAATTCACTATTTTGAAAACAAGTTTTTCTCGATTTTTAGGAACATATTTCTCTGTATATAATTAATGAAATTCAAAACTACGAAATAGGTTCTAAAGCCCTATTTGCTGTCTAATAAGGTGTTCAATTAGTTTTTCTGAAATACTAACAGGTTGATTGGATTCATTCTTCAAATGTGGGATATGGATTGTTATTATCTATTTTATGACTAGGTTTTTCACCAACTTTGGTTCGATTTCTCATCTAATACAGACGACTCCAACTTGATTTAATCGATATAGGTCAGAGTTGGTTATGTTGTGAGCATACCAGAAGAAACAAATCATAAAAAGGTCGAGTATGCGTCGAGAACGCACGACCTGAAGTTGGGCATTTGGCGGTGGTTGCTGCCCGCGGTTCCGCTGTGTCTCTGCTGTGCGAGGCTGCTATTGCTCGCTTTGCCAGGCGGCCGACGGTGCGTATGGCGGCACGAGGTCGTCGAGGTGGTCGCCAATGATCTGGGTGCTAGGGTTTAGGAGAATCCCCTTCCTCTCTCTCGATCTTGATCTCTCTTTCTATCTCTCGATTATATATAAGTGCCATGTTGTGCAATAGAGTCGGGAGGTTGGTCGGGCTAAAGGCTTGGGCTGGGCTTGCTATTGCTGCTTTGTTTCAATCTCTTTTCCTTTCTTTTCTATTTCTATTAATAGCCTTTTATCTACACACACACACACACACACACACACACACAGATATATATACATATATATATATAATATATATATATATATATTATATAATATATATATATATATATATAATATATTATATACTGATACATATATATATATATATATATATATATATATATATATATATATATATTATATATATATATATATATATATATATATATATATATATATATATATATATATCTATATATATATAGTATATTTCCTATATGTATAAATACTCCAAAAGTCCAAAATAAGTCTTAGGGATATATTCTCATAGTGTTAGGCTTTATACTAATATAATACATGCAATAATATTTTTCATGAATAATCTAGAATATTAAATGATATATTTTTATTATTATAAATCTAATAACAATATAAATAACAACAATAATGATAACTAATAAGGAAAATCTATAATAAGTGTACATACAAAATATGTAGTCTAAATATTCCAACATGCATAAGGGTAACTAGGAAGGTATTTATCCTATTTTTAACAATTATCACTTATATCAAATAATATTGATGTCTTTACCATATATATAATTATTTATAAAATATATTTAGTAGAGAAATAAGACAAAATATGGCATACACACATAAAATTTTATTGACACAGACGTCTTTGGCTGCTCTACAAGATTACATGGGCCCAGGTTTGGTTCGGGTCAAGTCCGGACCAGTTTGGTACAACCGGGTCATTTAAACGCCAAATAATATTAATAAATAATAATTAAACAATTTATAATGTCATGTCACAACTTGGCCTAGTTTTCCTAGTTAGGACATCTTTATGGCTTGACCTTCCCTACTAGGACTAATACACTAGTCAAAGAACGCTATTGCACTATCTGTGCCATAATTTCTAGCCACCTTCTACTCAAATTCTAACCATGACTAAAATTATCTTCCATAATAATTGACTAATTAATTATTTATAAAATCTAAAAACCACCATTTAAATCAAATAAGTAGTAAAAAAATATTTCAAAATTTTTGGGAAGAGGAGTTACAGTCACCCTTGGTCGTCTGACTTTAGGGCCACATACGTTTGAGCCGTATAAGGTTCATGCGGCTTGGGTAGCAATCCTTATGGCCGCATGACATTTTATCTGATTACGTCTTATCTTTTTGTCAGAGTGTTAGAGCTGTCATTTTTGTCAGTTTTGACATAATTTGTCAGCTTTATCAGACGACTGATCAACTTGGCCACATATCTTCTTCTGCGGCTCGAATCAGTCTGGTTGTCGATGGGCCGCATAGGGTGGTGAATTTGTCATACGGCTCTCCTTTATGCGTACCAGTTTGGCCCAAAGTACTTATGCGACAAATTGTGACTCGCATAAACCCCATATTTTCCATGCTTCTACAATTTTAAACTAGTTTTTGATAACGAAAATAATCATAAACTATCTTTCTCTAAATTTTGATGAACATTACAATTAAACACGATAAATAAAATAAAGTAAATAATAATAAAAATAATTTTGAAAATTCGAGAAGAGGGTTTACATGCCCGGGCATATGGGACGTTTGTGAAAGTCGTAAAACCACGCGATTGAGGTTTCTAAGTTTATGAATAACGTAGACTCGAAGTCATCCTCATCGGATGGTGGAGGTAGGCTAAATAGACTTTCAATAGACTTGTATGATGGGCTTGATGTAGAAGCACCATCTCCTCTTTTCTTTTTCTTGGAACATCTAGGAGCCATAAAAAATTGACAAGAAAAGAGTAGAAATTACAAAAAAAATAGCGGCGTAGAGTGAAGAGACGTGCCAAAATCCTTAGATCCAAAGTACTAGGGCCTAACACCAAGATATTTGGGAGAAACAATTGAGCTAGGTTTAGGATTTTCGATTTTGGGTGGCTTTGTTCGTAGGGAAGAAGAAGAAGATGGAAGTGGGTTTAAATAAAAAGTGAGCCAACAGCTGATAGGTCGGTTCTGTCGGCGGATAACCGAACTTGGCCAGAGTTCGGTCCGAGTTCGGTAGGCTTGTATTTTAAAACGGTTTTTGATTTATGAATAGAAATTGTATTAGAACTAATATTCATTTATTTAAATATATTTTTATACTTTGGGTTAGCTGTAGGGGCCAGATCCCAGCTAGCGGTAGTTCGAAAACTAGTACACTGCATCGCATCAGGCTATTTATACCTGTATGACAGAAGGGCCCTCTCAGCTTGTACCTAAAAATTCTGACTTAATATATTCTAAACAATTTCCTAAACACAAAGCATTATGTTTCCAAAAATTCAAGAATACCTAACTCGCGACGAATAAAGTTGAATCGGTCTTCAGCTAATGGTTTTGTGAAAATATCTGCTAACTGATGATCTGTGTCAATAAATTCTAAACAAATATTTCTGTGTTGTTGGTGATCACATAAGAAGTGATGTCGTATTTTGATATGTTTAGCGTGTGAGTGACATACATGGTTCTTTGTCAAATTTATTGTGCTAGTGTTGTCATAATAAATGGGAATATTTGTACTGCAGATTGTAGTTTTCTAAAGTTTGCTATATCCACAAAATTTATGCACAACAACGTCCTGCAGCGATATACTCGGCTTCAGTCGTGGATAATGTAATATAATTTTATTTTTGCTAAACCAAGAGACTATAGCTTTACCTAGAAAATGACATGTACCGCTGGTACTTTTATGGTTTACTTTGCATTTAATAATATCAGCATCAAAATACCCAATTCGGTCAAATGATGTCATTTTTGGATACCATAAGCCGACAGTAGAAGTACGTTAAGGTATTGAAAGATACACTTAACTGCACATAAGTGTGATTCCTTAGGTTTAGCTTGATATCTAGCACATATACAAATGCTAACATAATATGAGGCCGACTAGCAGTTAAATATAAAACTACCAATCATACCTCAATAATTATGCTAGTTGATTAGTTTTCCACTTTCATCAATATCAAGCTTGGTTGATGTAGCCATAGGAGTCCCGATAGGCTTTGCGTTGTCGAAGACAAACTTCTTCAGCAAGTCCTTCGTGTACTTGGCTTGATTAATGAAGGTTCCCTGAGTGCTTTGTTTGATTTGTAGTCCGAGAAAGTAGTTCATCTCTCCATCATACTCATTTCAAACTCACTTTGCATACACTTAGCAAATTCTTGACATAATTATTCATTAGTAGAATCGAATATAATATTATCTGCATATATTTATACTAACAGAAGGTCATCATTTGAAGACTTGATAAATAAAGTCGTATCAACTGTAACGCCCCAGTCCCAAAATACTTGGGACTAAGGACGTGAATATGCCAGCTGTATACATACAAAGTATATTCCAATATACAGAAACCTCGTATGTATATAAGTTATAAAATATAAATACAAAACCAAGTCAACTAAATCTCATCCACCAAATAAGAGAAATAATATAAATCAACTATGATTTTTTTTTATTTATACATGTAGTTGGGCGGAGACAAATTCACTACCAGCCATTTGAATGAGAAAAAGAATACACGGGAGAAAATGCAAAGGAAAGGTTGCAAGTCGACCCAAGGGCAATCCTCTGCGAAGGAATAGAGAAGATCACGGCCTTGGCTAGAACACGTACAATATCACAGAAGCGCACACGTGGAGAGATCACCAGTGTAGGACCGTTGACCACCTCTAGAGGGGGGGGGTGAATAGAGTGTGTGCGTGTGCAGCAGAAAAATAATCACCAATAAAAAACTTTAAGCAATAACTATGGCAGTAAATAATCCAGTAAAGTAAGAGTTAAGAATTATAACTCGTGACACAGCGATGTATACTGGTATCCCTCTGAGAGGACTAATCCAGTCTCGAGTACTCTGCTCGATGTTAATCCACTATGGCACAAGCTTTAACTGAGTGCTTGCAACTCTTACAACACCGTGCTTGGCGACAAGTGCACGACCGACTTCACAACACCGTGCTTGGTGACGAGCGCACGACCAGCTCCACAACACCGTGCTTGGTGACGAGCGCACGACCGACTCCAGAAAGCAATTTGAAAACTGGAATGTTTTTGAATACAACCTCCGATACAACTCTTCAATACCAAACTCTAGATTAAACAGAAACTGTACTGGCTTGGCTAAGAGTCGTAAAGGCTTAGATATGAAAGTAAAAGTTTAGAATACTTAGATAGAAGAGAAGAGATGAAAATTGGATTGTGAAATGAATGGTAATCTTAACTCTATTTATAGTATTTTTGGGGAACCGAACTCGGGCAGAGTTCGGGCAGAGTTCGGATGCTAGGATTTCGCATACGAACGTTGCATGCAGATTTGGTGGGAACTGAAATTCAAATAACCCAGACCGAACTCGGGCCGAACTCGGACCGAACTCGGTCAGAGTTTTGTCAGAGTTCTGCTGGTTCAGAACAGTAAGGAATAAACCAAATTTGCATAGGTTTTAGGCTCTTTGGAATTGTAGATTTTTGGGATACGTAGGTAGGCTTATTTTTGTTTGTGGACTGAGAAAACCTAAGCCAGTACCGATCCGATCAATCTCACATTTTTCCTAGACTCAAATAAAAGAAAAAACAGAATAAATATGAAAACTAATAGCCCTTTAGATGACGTCTTTTTTCTGACATTGAAGACGCATTTTTCCTTGACGGCAATCGTCCAAAGATAAACGATCTGAAAATCTGAATACCTTTCGGGGGCTTCGCCCCCGAACCCCTGACGGGGGGCGCTGCCCCCTCGACCCCTGACGGGGGGCGGAACCCCCGATGCGAGGCCCCGTAGGTCGTTAGGCGGTTCGAGAAAACTCCTTGTATAACGTCGTCTTTGGCCCATCATTAATACTCCATTGTATATGTCATGGTTTGACAAAGCTTGATCAGCTTACTGCATGTCTAAGAACATGTTAGACGAATAAAGCAATATGATACAAGCTATAGGGGTTCTTTATGTTTTGAAAATAGATTTTTTGCCGGGATTGTCGGACGTACTCCGTATCGGGATTGTCGGGACGTACTCCGTATCGGTTTGTGACCACGTCGCCGGGATTGTCGGACGATACTCCGTATCGGGGTTCTTTCGGTTTGTGACCACGTCACCTTTCAATTCTTTCGGTTTGTGACCACGTCGCCGGGATTGTCGGGACGTACTCCGTATCGGGGTTCTTTTGTTTTGAAAATAGATTTTTTGCCAAATTTTAAACGAGTTTTAAACAGATTATAGGAATCTAGAAATAAAACTAAAATAGAGTTTTTGATCATATATAGGTTGTCTAAAAGTCTATTTAGGTATATTTCTAAAATTCATAACATCATGTCGGGGTCGTTGGGACAGTTATAACCCAGAAAATTGAGGGTTTTCTCGATTTTGGAAAGCGATTCTTGTCACGCATAAAGCAAAATAAATAATATATTGAAGTAGGTTGTACTTGGTTGGGTTAGGTTCATACCTAGAAAATGGTTCGTGAAATAAGGGAAGGAGGAGGGAAAAACATCCTGGCCTAAAATCATGTTCCTGCTGCTATTGCTTATGACCATGGCCTCTGCCATCGTTGGCGCACGGCGATGCTGCGGCGGCCTACCGGTGGTCTGCCGACGCGGGGAGGGTGGCGCGCGCAAGCACGTGCTAGGGATTGCTGGCGATAGGTGCGGCTCTTAGGTTTTAAACCTTTTTTTACGTGGTTTCTCTTGCGAATATATAAAGATGGAGGGGTGAAGTCGGGCTTGGGCTTGGTCCCGAGTCTACTGTTCCCGTAAGGGAATAGTAGCTCTTGGATATATATATGTTTTTTTTCTTTTCTTTCTTTTATTAAAACTGTTCAAAAAATTGTAATAAAATCTAAAATCATAAAAATAGGAAATAAGCTTTAAAATATCTTAAATTTATTATTTATTTAGTTTTTTTATACTCTCTTAACATATATATATTATAATATATATAATATAATATATATATATATATATATATATATAATAATATATATATATATATTGTGCTATATATATACATATATTATATTATATATATATATATATATATAATTATATATATATATAATAGATCTATATATCTAATATACCAAAAAAAAAATATATAGACATAATATGTATATATATCTA
>JANAVB010013595.1:2355542-2434844 GCA_029216955.1 Iris pallida
AATTAAATCTTATAATTATCAAAAAATTCCTAAAAACTACAAAGGTGTTTCTAACATTTTTGTAGTACAGTTCTAGCACAATCTATACACATGTTAATCTAACACTAGCTACTATTAATATAACAAAAAAAATCCTAATTAAATGCAATGTTGTTTAAAATGAATAAAAGTTCCTTAAAATTTCAAAACTAATATATTTTTTCTCAAATAATTTAGTTCATAAACTCAAAGTAACTTTATCTATGTTTGCATACAATAGTGGCATTTGTCTTGCTACCAATTTATTAGAAATATAAATTTAAAAAGTCCAATAAATCACAAAATATAAAATTTATTTAATTAAAAAAATCACCAAATTTTTTGGAGATTATACATCCTACCCAACTTATAAAAATTTCGTCCTCAAAAAAAATAAAACTTATATATAAAATAACAACTAAATACGAAGGGGTAAGCCCGTCAAATTGTAACTTGATTTTCGAGCGATGGAAGGGGGTTATCATATGAATCAATATTGACGCCATACTCTACAAGATGGGGTATTATTGGTTCAAGGCCCTACCCAACTTATAGAAGTTGGCTAACCTTGAAAATTGTCGTTACAAGGCTTCTAAAAGGAACAATTTCTAAAGGACGTACAAGAATATGGGAAACTTCTGACCGCAGTGTCGGTTTCCAAGTGGGCTTCGATATTGCCATGACATCCTTGGTTGCTAACTACTATAAGAGAGTTATTACAATTTAATCTTGCCTCTCTAGGGTCATGCTTCCAACAAAATGATAGGAATCTTTTGCTCAATTATAACTAGAACGTGTCGATTAAAAGAAATTTTATTCTTCGCCTAATATGGGTAACTAAGAAACGAGCTTGAAGAAGGTAGGGCAAGAAGCGGTTATGGCCAAGTGATGAGAATCTATAACAAGTGTATGCTATAAGTATGATTAGGTAGGTGTTTAAATTCTTTATGTCATAGTGACCAGTGTGTGCAGGTTTGGTGTTTAGTGTTGTGTAGGAGGCATGTGCTTGCTAGGGTAAAAAGCATAAGTCATCGATGTAATATGTCTTGCATGGATCATGGACATTTAGTTTGTTAGGGAATGTGTCGATGTTGCATGGTTAAGATCAATTGAAACGAAAATGGACATTTATGGTTTATTCTAAGGGAAATTGGTGTCATACATATGGGGTAATTAAAATGGAGCATAGGAATGTACATTTGTGTGGAACATGTATGTTATGTGTGTGGCTTGGCTGGTCTAGTTCATGAGTGTAAAATTTTTCGAAGGGAATGGCTCGTGTTGATAAATAGATTCGTATCAACTCTTCCTTTTAAAAAACTATTTTCAAGTAGGAAGGAACTTAGGCGGTCATACCATGCTCGAGGGGCTTGTTTGAGTCCATAGAGTGCCTTATGTAACTTGAAACATGATCGAAAAATTTAAAATCTTCAAAACTAGGGGGTTGTTTTACAAAGACTTCTTCTTTTATAAAACCATTCAAAAATGCACTTTTCACGTCCATTTGAAAAGTTTAAAATTGTGAAAACATGCAAATGCACAAAACATATGAATGGATTCTAATCTAACAACATGAGCATAAGTCTCGTCATAATTAATTCCTACTTTTTGATTATAACCTTGAGCCACTAGACGAGCTTTGTTGCATAGAACTTGTCCGTCCTCACTAAGTTTATTTTGGAACTCTTATTTGGTACCAATTATAGATTGACCAATAGGTTTCGAAACAAGTTCCCAAACTTAGTTTTTCTAAAACTAGTTAAGTTTCTCTTGCATGACATAAATCCAAAATTCGTCTAGAAATGCATCTGCTATAGATTTAGGTTCTACTTGAGAAATGAATGCAACATTTACAGCTATACCTTTGTTTCAAGAATGCGTACCTACTCTCTTTGATACATCACCTATGACAAGAGTCTCTGGATGGTCTGGCATGAATTTCATCTTCTTTGGAGACTCTCTAGATAGTCTTTGTCAGCAGCATATTCAGTTGCCTTGAGTATTTTTCTTGCATTTTCATTATTGCTGTCACTTGCTATATGACTGTTGATCTCATCAAATGACGCATTAATTGATTCTTCAATAATCATAGACTTCTTATTAAAGACTCTATATCCCTTACTCTTGGCAGCATAACCAAAGAATATTCCTTTGTCTACCTTAGAGTCGAACTCCAAGTTATCCTTGGTGTTCAGGATACAACATCGACAACCAAACACTTTGAAATAAGAAATGTTTGGAATGCGACTAAACTATAATTCATAAGGTGTCTCCTTCGATATAGGTCGAATCGGCACCCTATTTAAATATGACAAACTGTACTAACAGGTTCAGCCTAAAAGTATTTCAGAAGATTATGCTAGTTTAGCATGAATCTAGCCATATCGCTTAGAGTTCTATTCTTCTGCTCCACAACACCATTATGTTGGGGAGTTTTAGGATAAGAAAACTCATGCAAAAAATTATTTGTATCACAATACTTTTTGAAATCAGAATTTACGAATTTGCCTTCATGATCACTTCAGATACGAGTAATCATGAAACCTTTGAACCTTTTTACAAAAATCTCAAATTCAAAAAGTGTATCGCTTTTGTTTGATAAAATGAAAACCCATATATCGAAAGAAATCATCAACAATTACAAAAGCATAGAGCTTACTGCCAAGGCTAACGACTCTAATAGGTATAAATAAATCCATATGAATCAACTGCAAAGGTCTAAAAGTACTTACAACATTATGGATTTAAAAAAGGATCTAGTTGCCTTATTTTTCTCACAGTTGGCACATACCACGTCTCTCTTGAATGATATTTCTAGTAGTCCTTTTACCAATTTTTTGCTGATAGTCTTGAAATAGATCCATGTTTGCATGTCCTAATCTCATATGCCATAGCCAACTTTATCTTGGTTGACTACTAGGCACTTACCTACACTGTTGGTACTTTCTAAAAAGAACAGATAAATATTGCCTTATCTGATTTCTTCATAGACTAGATTACCAGTGGACATATCATATTAGAATATTTGTCTTTAACAAAATTAATACCAAACATAGTCAACAAGATGATTAATGCTAGCTGGTTACATTTTAACTCGGTCACGAGACAAATGTTTTTTATTTCTGGATAGAGGGATAATAAAGATGAGTCACCTATCATGTGCCATGAAAAACCGCTATCAAGGATCCATTTGCTTCTATAATGAGAGGGTTATCCCACCTATAAGACGAATAGATGTGACCTTTGGTACGTACCCATTTCTTTGAGGGTCCAGCATGGTTAGCTTTGTGTATCCATGTGTATTTATTCATGTCTACTAGCTTTCTGATCTACAATACTGTGATATGTACCCGTACTGACCACAGTATGTGCAGATAATTCTAGAGTGAGTGTCTTTTGGTTTTGTGCAGACATGAGCCTTTTGTATCTTTCATGGACACTTGTAAGTAAAAGCATGATTGTATGAAACATGTCACTTGCGTGCTTTCTTTGATCGTGTCCTATTTGGTATATACTGTGTGGTAGGACAGATCTTAGGTAGTGTAACAGGAGAAACCTGTTTGCCTATTTTTATCTCTAACTTTTTAGAGATCGAAAAAGCTGCTACATGTTTTTTTGTCATGTCTTTCAGTCTTTTTTAGTGTCTATTTTTAATCTCTTTTCAGAATCATATATAAGAAGAACGTTTGTATAGTCTTTCTCTCTGATCAACTGTGCATTTGACTTCATGAAGACTTAGCTTAATATTAGCCAATTCAATCTTTTGTTACCTATGATAGACGTCTCCTTTATTTCTTACAATAAGTTAGACAGTCTAGCCACTTCAGTTGTGTATGCTTTTATCTCATTCGATATTGATTATACTTATCTAACTACCTTTGTGTTCGTCAAGTAAATCGCTAAAAGCATCAGAGAGTTTATCAAAAGTAAAGTCATCATATAGAGGATTCTCTAATACCTGATCAAATGCTATTAAGTAGACATTTGCAGAACTATTGTGTCTTTCTTCCTCTTCTGATTTACTAGCCTCGCTTTTATGACAGATGTTTATATTTAGATACTTATGACCAGTTGTTAACTTTCGACTTGATCGTTCATATCGACTGCTCTTCTTATCTATTAGGCAGTCATTCTTTATATGTCGAATCTTTTTGCATTCTAGCATATTGTTTCTTCTTTATTGCTTTCTTAGACGTCTTTTTTTCTTTCTGTTTGATTTCTCAAACCTCAAGAACTTTCTGAAGTTTTTGACCAGTAGGGCTTGTTCATCAACATCTGACTCTTCATCGTCAATGTCTTTACTTGATAATCTTTTAGCTTGTACTGTAAAGGCGATATTTTTCTTTTGGGGTTGCCTAATAGATTTTTCTTTTAGGGTTGTCTCTTTAAAGTCTTGTAGGTCAAGCTCATGAGTCATGAGTACCCATCAACGTCTTTAGTGACATTTTGGTGAGGTCATTTCCTTCAATGATTGTTGTTGCCTTCGGGTTTCAATTCTTAGTCAGTCCTCTGAGCACCTTCCTGATCTTTTCATGGTTACTATAATCTTTACCAAGAGAAGATAGAGAATTAGTTATATCTAGAAAATATGTGAGCCTTTGTATGATTGACTCATTTGGCTACATCTTGAAAGTCTCATACTCTTGTGTTAGTCTGCTGATATTGGATTCCTTCATTTGTGAAGTTCCTTTATGAGTTACCTCAAGAAGTGTCCAGATCTCGTACGAAGTGGTACATGTAGATACTCTATTGAACCCAGTCTTAATAGCATAAAATAGTGCATCGATCGCTCTTGCATCAAGACTGGCTTGTGTCTTCTTTAAATCCATGTATCTGTCATGTAGCTTGTCTACAAGGTTACCGTCAATCACTAATGGGTAGCTTTTTGTAGCCGCCTATAAATATCGACCAAAGATCGAAGTCAAGTGATTTTGAAGAAACTTATTTGTGTTTTCTAATATGTATAGTTTGTTCCATCAAATCATTAAAGTCCATTTATGGATTGCCTTTCACTTGTGAATATAGATTTTACAGCTGCCTATATATACTCTCTAGAATGTTATATTTGTATATAACCTACTCTGATACCAATTATAGAAATGTTGAGCACCGCAAGGAGGGGAATCGAGTGCATGTGTGCAGTAAAAATATAATCGCCAATTAATAATATTCTAAGCAGTATCACAGGTATAAAGTATTGATCAAACTATGAAATTTAAATACAGAGAGTAAAGCATCAAAAAGCAAACTCGTGACACAACGATGTATACTGGTTTTCCTTGAGAGGACTAGTCCAGTTTTAAGTACTCTTGCTCGATGTTAATCCATTGTAGCACAAGCTTTAACCGAGCGCTCGAAGCTCCTTACGATACTAGTTTTCATCCAAAGGACTCATAACTTCAACTTAGGCAAACACCGAAAGCTCGGACACTTCAGAGAGCCTTCTTTACAACGCGAACAACCAAACTCTAGATTAAAACAGAATGGCACTTGGGTTGGCTAGGAGTCGTTAAAGGCTAGATATAAAATGAATAACTCTAGAATGTTTTTAAATAGAGATAGAAGAGAGGAATGGATGAATGATTTGGAATGGGAAGTTCTCTTATATTTATAGTATTTTTTAGGGCATAACTCGGCATGATTTTGGGTCCATAAATTTTATAATTTGAAAAGTGGTTACAGATATTAAGGAAGACCAAAATGGTCTAGAAATAGACTAACATAATTGTGCAGAGTTCGGGCTGAACTCGGGTAGGGTTCTCATACGAATAACTTTCAAATTATGTTAGGATTTTTGTATGGGCATTGGATATGGGATTGATTTAGGATTGGATATATAAATTGATATATGATTGGGTATATAGGTAGGCTTTGAATGTGAAGTATAGAAAGCCAGTTACCAATCCGATCAACCTTAAATTTTTCCTAGACTCAATAAAAAGAAAAAATACAGAGTAAAATAGAAAACAATTATTCACCTGCATCTATTATTTTGTACGACGAAGACGACGAGTAGTAGTTTGTTGGAAGTAGACGTTCTTATATTTGTACCTGTTGTATATTATTTGTGTATTGACCAAAGTTTATATTGATTATCAAAATCAGGTGTGACTATGACAAATGGGCCAACAGAAACTATAATTAATATATGAAAAACCAATTTAAGAGATGACGAATACGAGTTTTTATTTGTAGTTTCAGTTCTGTCCACTTCTGCTTGTATGCCTATTTTCACATGTCATACTCATTTTTTATGCACAAAGCCTTCAAAATATGTCACTATGTTACCCCTCTAACTTATCCTATAATTATTTCATGTTAGAAATGTCATTAGGTAGTAGCAAACCTTTTATTTTATCTTATTTTACATAAATTCCAAAACATCGACATGTTTTTTGTGCGATATTTTATGTGTAGAAATTTATTATTTTGATCAAAAATTTCACAATTAGGACCCACCCCTAAAATGCCAATATTCTATATTTTACTAATTGCATGCTAAAATAGAGTGGAACCATATTTTTGTCACAAACAACACTAAATTCTAGAACCTGAATTCAGTGGTAGAACGTGACAAAGTCTAACATTTTATGTACGAATTGTTTATGTACGAATTTTTCTCTACCTCGTATGAAACTTTTTTCTCATGATTATCACCCAAAACCCAGCCTAATGAATATTTTATATCATTGTTTTTATGTTTAAAATAGGCGTTCTAGATGGTTCATTTCAGCATGTACATTGCTGTTAGAAAATATCAACTTTACCTTTGAACGTACGTCATGACATGTGTTAGATTACATTTTGTTTTGGACTCTTTAGGAACATATTTTAACATGTTATATATAGTTACAACCTATAAGAGTGTTCACATAGGGTTGATACTTTCAAAACAACAAGTTGTAGACGTTGTCGTTTACTAGAACTGTAACCTCCATTAAACGAATTCTGGAATTTTTCAAAATTTTAAAATTTCTTTTTTTTTCTAATCTTTTCTAAATCTTTAAAATCATGAATTTTAATATGAAGTATTTTTTTCAATCGTAATGTACTATAGGTACTAAGTTAATAATTTTCGGGGCATTGGTTTTGTGAAACTATATTGTGTGAGATTTATCCTAAATAAATTTCATGTCCATTTTCTAGAATTTTTATAAGTTATAAATATTTACTTTTATATAAAGAGGAGATTTGTCAAATATTTTGTAAATAAATATTCTTTTATTACTGTTGATATTTTATTTTAATCCTATATTTTATATTAAATTATGAGTATTCAATTTTTTTCGTATTGGGTTAAGACTAAGACCATATCGGCCTTAGTTCTAGCCTACCAAGTTGGACTTGGAACGTGGGCTAGTCCATTTTATTTTTAGCCTACCTAGCCTTAGGCTTTGGATTGTGGGCTTGGACCTTGAGTTTAGCTAGTGATCGGGTAACTAGTAGCTAATCAGTAATTAGCTAGCAATTAGTTAAACTAGTTAAATTAGTAGTTAGTGTTAGTTGTTAGTGGTTTCCGATAGTATTCCTACATCTATTACAATTACAATATTGCCTATAGGTTTTGTGGATCACCCTACACTACATAATATTAGGGACTCCCCAATATATTACACAACCAAAAATTTCCTACACTATCAGCCGCCATTTCCCCTGTAGCAATCCCGACCACCCTACAACAGCACTCCACCATTATCACTCCTGCCACCAACGACATCTACTATCCACCACCGCTCGACCACCAGTGGCCACCGGGCTTTCCTTCCATCTCCTCCTCCTTGTTCCGTTCACCTTCTGTAACACCTAGCCCGACCAACCAATCTTAATCATTACCTAGCCACCTACCTCCACTAGCTCGACTGGCCACCTCACCGCTCCTCCAAGTCTGTCTCGACAAACCACCATGCTAGACCCACCAGCAACACAGTCACCCTTACCCGACCCCCAAGATTACCATACTGCCACCGCCATCACGACCACTAGCGACCACCACTATCTCCCCAATTATCGCCGCCTGTACCACCATAACAAGTCTATCGCCCTATCCCTTACACCACCACCGCCTCCAGCTTCATCATTACCACCACCCTTCTCCTCCTCCGTCCTTGCCATAACCACCACCACCCAATGCAACTGCCACTACCATCACAGCCACACAACCGCCACCATCACCACCACAGAAACCAAGCACCACCAGCATCACAGAGAGAGAGAGAGACACCTAACTTTTCTACATTGTACCATGAGTAGCACCGCACTCTCAGATCCGGGGTGAGCCCAATCGTCCAACCTCCCGTCGACGCTGCCATATGGGAGCTGCATCACCACCCCCGCGGGAGCCTCTGTCTCTCCAGATTTGGTGGTCATATCTGCCTCTACCGACCTGCCACCGTCCAGATCTGGGGGTGCCCTGCCTGGCCACAATTTTCCTCATTTCCTCTGCCGCTGTCGAAGCTGTGGGTCACTACTTTGGAGCTGTCATCGTCGTCATCATCGTCGAGAGTACGCTGCCGCATCAGCGGATGCGCTGTCCTCCTCTTGAGCCTCCTTTGGCTACGGCCTCCGCTGCCGTGAAACCCCGACGCTGCCGGCGTGAACCCCGGTGAGTGTCCCCCTCTTTCCCCCTCGATCTCTCCATCTTCTTCTTCTTTCTCAATGTGGACTGGGACGAATGAGTGGGACAACAGACCTCCCCCCTCTTTGATTCATTTATGTACGTTATTATTATTAATATAATTATTATTATCATTAATATGAGTATTAGGGTTGGCGTAAGGTTTAGGGGCTGTGGATGTTGTCTTGGGCTGGGCCCATTTGCTAAAAATTTAATTAAAATATTTGGGCTGGGCTTAAAGCTTTTAGCATTATTATTGTTATTTCATGTTAGGCTGGGCCTTAAGCCCATCTACCTAATATCAGATTTTAAACTAGATATATATATATATATATATATATATATATATATATATATATATATATATATATATATATATAATATATTTATTATTAAAAAATTGCTATTATTAAAAAATATTGTTACTATTATTATTAATACTAACTTGGTATTATTGTAAATTTTATTAAATAATTATATGATAAATAATTTTTGAAAAACGTTTTGTAAGAAAAATATGCCATTATGTTTAAGCCCTCCAGTTTCAAAATTTTGTTTTAAGGTATAAAAATATTATTATAGTTTTCTATCTAATTAAAATATAGTTTACGGGTAAAGCTCTAAAATGACCTTCTAGACTTTCATACTATTATATATATATATATATTATAATATATATATATATATATATATATATAATATATATCTATATATATATATATATATATATATAATATAATATTTGATTAATAAAAAAGTGTCTAAGTATTATAGATAATTTTAAAAAATAGTTATATGATTTAGTGATGATTTCACTTCAAATCATAAATCGCGACTAATATAGTCGTTTCTATTCCTTGATCATGGATTCCATTCGACCTTGATTATCATGTCAAACTCCGATCCTGGACATCTATATACCAAATTGGGCTTTTTTGGACTATTTTAGACTCAATGGAACCGCCCGTGCCGTCATTTGGGACAATCTTATGGAGCATAGAATCGATACCTAGTTGTGCCGATATGTTCGTGTCATGTACGTCGACTCTAGCAAATTAAGGCGAGTACATTCTCTGATTGTTTTCGTTATCTTGATAGTATCTATGATATTAACTTGTAGTGTTATGCTTGATCCCTAACATCAGAGTACACGGATTAGTATATCTTAGATCCCGTCATGAGATGTTATTCCTAGTATACTGGTACATGTCTTGTTATTGTTCTTATACTTGTATGGACACCGATTCCTAAGGGAATTTGCTATCCTCTTTGAGAATCATGTGTCATAGCGTACCATGGTTGGATCCATTATACTAGTCGGAGGATGGGGAGGTATTAAGAGATCATGTGATCGTACCCAAAACTACTTATGTATAGCTCACCCTCACCACACATAGGGTGTAGCATGATCTTATTTATACTTGTGCATAGCTTTTCATATATGGCCGGCCTGATCCATTACTTGTACTTGTGCATAGCCGGTCATATGGAATAGCCTAATACTGGTCCTAAGCCGTTCTCATAATAAACTAATACCTCAAGGCACTATATAGTACATGCTCCATTCTAGATATTACCTGATGTTGCACCATACTCATGATTACTTACAGTACCTTGTTACCATGACATGCTTATATGATTTTCCTACTTTTCTACTGTTTAGTATTACTTATCCATTATGTATTTTTATTGTTTATTATTATTTATAGATATTTTAATTTAATAGAATTGATGTTAGTTTATGTACTTCACTTCAATCCAGACCGGATAACCATATTTTTATGAGTTGTTATGCCCCACATTCTTGGACTACATGATGATGCTAGCTGAGACAGATCTCGATGTTCCATTGGCCGTGAGTTGACTTCTGGAAGCTCTAGGCCCTTTTCTTTACTTAGATTTGTATTTCATTATCGGATTTGCCTCCAACACATTCATGATACGTATGATCATTTGGAGATTCTGGATGGTTTAGTGACGCTGATGTCTTTTTTTATTCATATCTTTCGTAGTTGTATATGATTTGAGTACATGTTGATTATGGATCATAAATGTTATAGTTATTTATTGGTTACTTGACAGCATTATACTGTCGATACCGCTTCGCGCTGGACGTGGCCCATGTACTCGTGCCCGAATATTCGGTTGTGGGTCGTGACACGTTCTTATGGTGGCCCATGCAAGTCAGTCTTTGTAACTAGTGCGACATCGTAGTAGTACTTAGGCTTAGCCATACTACTGCGAGCCTGCCCTAGGATAAGGATTTTGAGTCATGAATATTTTAGGAGGTTTGGTACTCAATTACATATTAGGATCTCTTGATAGATTTTAAGGATGACCCTGAAAATCTTACATCGAAACTCTGTTAAGTTTATTTTTATTTGCTTTTGCTCGTCCTGATTTTTGAAATACCCCTCCGTTGTCGAACCCAATTCTTATTAAGATGAGATTCATGGGCTCTAGAATGATTAGCCAAATTTTATACATGAGGGTTGAGAATTATTCTAGGTTAGTTGAGAATAGAAGATGATTAGCCAAATCTTATACACGAGGGTTGAGAATTATTCTAGGTTATATTCAGAAAACTTGGATTTTGACCAAGATATTATATTTGGGCTTGAGGATCTGTTGAGATAGGTATGATAAATAAACAGAAAATAACAAATTTAGAGAAACAAGGATTATATAGTCAGGCCGAAAATGATTCATAAATGTGGGATATAATTTTGAAGATTAGAGGATAGTACTGTATGGACTTGTGACAAGGGAAAAAATTAAAGAGAAGTTCTATATAACTTTACAGTGGTAAGATCTATCGAAGAGAATGTTGAATTGTCTTTCTTGGTTGAGTAGTCAAGAAAGTGGCACTAGATGCGGTCATTCTACAAGGAATGGAATTCCAAAATTATAAAAAATTATTAGACAAAAATAGTAGAGGAGGAGAATAAAAATTCACATGAATAATACCAAGAATTTGATTTGGGATACTTAGGAGTTACCACTTGGAGGGATTGACAAAAATGAGTGAAGCCTACAAAACTTTTATCAACTACCGACACATAGAAATTTTAGAACATATATGAATATAGGATTTCCACGTGATTGCCAACGAATTAATTTTTGATTATGAACAACAATTGAGTTTGCTTAAATAGGATGAAGAATAATTTTGGAACTAAATTTCTATGACCTCATTATTAAAAAATTCCAATGACATGGAGTTAACATCAGTAGATGATAAGGGAGATGGAAAATTTTGATACTAGAAGACTCTAACAAATTTGCCGTAAAAGTCTAGAAGAATTTATATGGACACCAATTAGATAAAGTTCCTTAGGGATGAAGATTGGGCAACAAATTCATCCGTATTTGGTAATTAATGACTTGGAGTCATGAAGGGGGTTGGTAACGAAAAATTTGATTATTAATCAAAGGTGAACACCTTGGAGGTCAATTTTTTTTGCTTTTGTTGATTATGGACAAGTGCAAGAAAAGGAAAGGGCAACGTCTTTGTTATGACCAGATGAGCAAGAACAAATTCATATCTTATTTTCTTTACTTGTTCCCTCTGTCCTACTTACATCAATCAAACTACCTCATATCTAGATCTGTTAGCTACACATTAAAATCTTAAATTTCGTATCTTCTTACTTGGGAAAGGCCGAGAGAGTATCGTAATCGTCCAGCTCAAAAATGACGAAAATTGTTATCATGTGGTAACCCTGGTAGGAATACAAAATATTGGACGTAGAGATAGAATTAGTGGTATAAGGATATGACTGAGATTGAAAACAAAATCAAGAGACCGATAGTATCAATCTAGAATTTTACACTTAGAGAATTATTTTGGGTATGGATTACTTCATGTAAGAGAGAATGTTGGAGGACTATAAGAAGGAATAACAGGGATTATACATTAAATGGCGAGAACTGTAATATTTCAGAGTTGTATTTTTAGAACTGATAGAATATTCAAGGACGATTTGGGTTTGGAATTTTTTAGATGTTTTTAAGTTACTAACTCTTAAAATATTTCATTATCGAATTATGGCTAGGATACTAAAATTAGGAATCCAAAATATAGAAAAAGGGACTATGACTACATGCGGTGATGATATAAAATTGAATAAAGGATTGGTAGAAGAACGACTAAAAACTGGTAGAACAAGGAATTTTTGAATTATAGAAAAAAATTAGTTTGCGGGACTTCTAAATTTTAAGGAGGATAACCTTTGAAGGTATAAGATTGAAGGATATATGAAGGCCAATTTTTATAATAAGGAAGTAAAATTTTATATGGTATGGTGGCATTAGATTTGAGTATTACGAGGAGTATGATTTGAACAGTGCTCAAGGATTTTATAACCCTGATTTGGGGATTTCATATCCAGGTTAAAGACAAGGTGGAGGAATTTGGGCTAAGTTGATAATGGATTACAAAATTACGGAAAGAATTTTTTTTGAGGAGTTCTACCGAAGAGTATGCTTCATGGGTAGTTCCTTTGGAATAAAGGTCGAATGCCTTGTATTAGTTATATAAGAGTTTGATCTTCATGATTGAAGATCATGATTTTCGTAGTGGTATATCTGAGCCTGTAAGATAAAGGCATAATTGGAAATGATGATCGAATAATCTTGTTAGTAGTCGAAGCAGAGTGAGATGATTACCTTGGCTTCCTTCTGTAAATCTTATCTTTTGATTTTTCTATCCTAGTAGAAGAGATTTGAATTCCCTATCCTTGAATCATTCCTTAAATTCAATATCACTAAATTTTCATCCACTTTGATCGTGACCAATCAATTTGGTCATCTTCTTTATCGTGCCCAGGTTCTTGATTCTTGATTATACTCAAATGATTTAAATTCGATCGTGACTTAGATTTTAATCCTATTATTGCTCGTTCCTAGACTTCGATGATATTCTTCATCGTGTCTAGATTCTGTTTCAATCAGGATTAGAATTGACCTTATCTTCGATTGTGTCCGAATTTTAATTTTGCTCGTGTTTTTTATGCCATTATCGCTCGTACATAAAACTTCGATTTAATTATTTAAAATGACTAAGTTTTGCCCTAATCGTGATTGATTTAAATACTATTCTTGATGTTTGGTCGTGCCTAGATGACTTGGCATAACTAAACGACCTTGATTCCAATGATCGTGACTATACGTATTAATTTTATCCCTGAATCGTACCTAAATTTTTGATCTTCGATCACGACTATCTGATTTGATTACAAACTTAGTCATGTTAGAATTTGATTCGATCATGTCTGAATAAAATTTTCTATCGTGCCTAATTTGATTCTATAGTCGCTCGTGCTCAGATTTCATTCTGAATCATGCCTAGGTTTTAAATTTTTGTTGCCTATCCTAAATCGTGTCCAAGTGATTTCAAATCACTTTAAAGTCTTAATCACGTCGGAGTGTTGATTGTTGTTATTCGCGACCTAACTAAAAATTGTAATCCCCGAGTTTCTCAATCGTGCTTATGCGGCCTCAAGTTTGATTTTCATCAAGCCTAAACTCTACTGTTCTTTCCGTACTTGAGTTTCTATTCTACTTGGTTTACTAGCTGAGACTGTGATCGTGCCTAAATGACTTAAGTTTATTTCTAAGTCGTACCTATATAATATTGTCCATACTTTGATTTTGTCGTGCCAAAATGATTAAGTTGTGCCCAAGTAATTTTGAGTTAATTATCTTGATCGTATCAAAACCATCGTTCTCTGATCGTGCCTAAGGTATTGACTAAACTCCACGTCATGTTTGATCCCTCTGCTGATCTTGCCAACCATAAATTTCAATTACAAAATTTATTTAAGGAGGGTAGATTTGTAACCTCCTTTCAACCGAATTCTGGAATTTTTTCAAAATTTAAAAAAAAATTCTAATCTTTTCTAAATCCTTAAAATCATGAATTTTAATTTGAAGTATATTTTTCGATCGTAATGTACTATAGGTACTAATTTTAAATTTTTTGGGGCATTGGTTTTGTGAAGCTATGTTGTATGAGATTTATCCTAAATAAATTTCTTATCCATTTTCTAGAATTTTTATAAGTTATAAATATTTACTTTTATATAAGAGGAGGTTTATCAAAATATTGTTGTAAATAATATTCTACTATTAATGTTGATATTTTATTTTAATCCTATATTTTATATTAAACTATGAGTATTATATTTTCCTTCGTATTGTGTTAAGACTAAGACCATGTCAGCTTTAGTTCTAGCCTACCAAGTTAGGACTTGGATTGTGGGCTAGTCCATTTTATTTTTAGCCTACCAAGCCTTAGGCTGTGGATTGTAGGCTTGGACCTTGAGTTGAACCAATGATCGAGTAATTAGTAGCTAATCGGTAATTAGCTAGCAATTAGTTAAACTAGTTAAATTAATAGTTAGTGTTAGTTGTTAATGGTTTCCACTAGTATTCCTACATCTATTATAATTGCAACATTGCCACATGGGTTTGTGGATCACCCTACACTATACAATATTGGGGACTCTCCAATATTTTCTATAACCAAAAATTTCCTACGCTATAAGCCGCCATTTCCCATGTAGCAATCCCAACCACGCCACATCTGCCCTCCACCATCATCACTCCTCTGCCACTAACAGAATCTACACCCCCACCGCTTGAGCACCCAGTTCCCACCGGACTGCTCCTCCCCATCTCCTTCTCCTTATCCCATTCACCTCCTGTAACACCTAGCACCGACCACCCAATCTCAGTCATTCTTCGTCCACCTGCCACCACTAGCTCTCGACTGGCCACCTCACCGCTCCTCTCTATCTGTCTCGACCAACCATGTGGTGGCCCATTTAGGTCAAGTTTGTCGCTTTGCTTATGTTAATTTACCAAGCCAAACTCTAAAAACTTTCGTCATGAGTTTTAACCTAGACAAGTTTAGCTTCGATTTGCTATATCATGTTCCACTAAAATATGTCTTCTTGTATACTATTTGATTCGCACAACTTCAGGTCAATTTAGGCCAAGAAGTTATCTACCGTGAGACTTGTCGTAACTTTCAACTTAAATTCCGGACTCGACGTCGATTCGACCTAAACGTCCCAATATATGGTTTCGACTATTTTTTATCCTACTACACACATGCCTATGGTGTCCCACTAAATTGAGTTCCCATGTGCTATTTATTTTCAAATGGCACAAAAGAACCATTTTTAGCCATTTCAAATGTTCAAATTTTTGTATTATATAAATTTTATTAAATAATTATATGATAAATATTATTGAAAAATGTTTTGTAACAAAATATGCAATTGGGTTTAATCCCTCCAGTTTCAAAATTTTGTTTTAAGGTATGAAAATATTGTTATAGTTTTCTATCTAATTAAAATATATTTTACGGGTAAAGCCCTAAAATGACCTTCTAACTTTCATATATATATATATATATATATATATATATATATATATATATATAATATATATATATATATATATATATTCAAAATATATAAAAATATATATATATATATATATATATATATATATATATATATATATATATATATATATATATATATATATCAAAAATAATTATATGATTTAGTGATGCTTTCACTTTAAACCATAAATTGTGACTAATATAGTCATTTTTTATTCCTTGATCGTAGATTCTATTCGACCTCGATTATCATGCCATTTGAAAATAAGTAGCACATGGGTACTTAATTGAGTGAGACATCATAGGCATGTGTGTAGTAGGCTCAAAAATAGTTAAAATCATATATTGGGTCGTTTAGGTTGGATCGATGTCGAGTCCGAAATTTAAGTTGGAAGTTACGACAAGTCTCATGGCCGATAACTTCTCGGCCTAAATGATCCCGAAGTTGTGCGAAGCAAATAGAATACAAGAAAAATATTTAAGTGGGACATGATATACCAATCGAATATAAACTTGTCCAGGTTAAAACTCATGAAGGAAGTTTCAAGAATATTTAATAAATTTTTTCATATATTTCAACCCGTTACGAATCAATCTTTGATATGTTGTTCTAGAGCACGCATGCAATATTTTTGGCAACATTTTTGTCTAAAGTAAATATATAATTTTATATCAAAATTTTAATCACTAGTTTTCCAGAAATATAAATAATATTTTTATTACTTAAATATTTTTTTACCATAATATTTAGGTTCCATATAATGTAGTGTATCTAGAAAGTCAGTATAGCCATTATGGCATTAATGGTTGATTGATTGAGTCTAATTATAGTAAGTATATATATATGGTAAGTAATAATTATAATTGGATATTAAATTATTATTATTTATTATTTATAGAAGTTCATGAGCAGGAGGCAAAAGCAGCATGTGTTGGACTTGTTTACTACGCTTTTGCTGACATCGCATGCAAGATACCTTACTTTTGTTTACTATTTAAGTTATGCTTTCTATTTTTTCTTTTTGTTGATTACAATTATAGTGGTGTGTGTCCAAGTTTGACTTGGGTGCCATCGATGTTGTCATCGATGACTTATGGGTGCGTGTGTTGACTTAGAGTTAGGGGACTTACCTTTAGTGGTGAAGTTATTGATATAACTTCTATGGCCTTGACACGTATTACTACAAACACCTTGAGTGAGATTTCATATACATGAGTTGTGAATTGACTGGCCATTGGTGTATTGACTTATTGGTTAGTTAGATTGTGTCTAGGTATGATGACTTGGCATTTAGATATGGTTTGTCCAAGTCATGGATATGACTTGTGCAAGTCCATAGGCAGCGAACTACCAGAAGACGTATATGATTACTTTATTAGATTTTGTAATCTTCGAAGGAGATTGCGGGATCATTAGCCTTATATAGGTTCATAGTTGTCTGTGTGGTTCATTGTTCATAGATATCGGCTCGTGATCCGATGCGGCCTGTGATTCAGTGCCATATCCTTATCACCTAGCCATATGTCCAAAGTTGTCTTCAATATGCATTCACATAGCCATGGGACATTGTCTTATCACTGAATAGTGTACCACCCTTGTCCTTATCTTATTGTAGGTGAGGTTCACTATTTCGATGATGGGCTATTGGAACGTGTTGTGATCTAGGTTATTCCCTTATATTTATTCAGTTTATAATGGCATGTTCCTTCTGTATCATGTTACGTCCCTCTGAGGAACTGGTTCTTTTCCAGATCCAGATGAGCATTTGTATCCCACTGTCTACGAACCGAAGATTGAGACAGGTTATGTTGCTGAGGACGTAGAGGTGTTGCCCAAGGAGTTTCTATGAGCTTGGAGGATGTTGCAGTTAGAGCCTTGAGCATTATTATCTAGTTAGCCGATGTTCTGGCTGGTTATCTTTTATTTCAGTATGTTTTTATTTCATTATTGTATTTCTTTTCCATGGATATTTCTATCAGACTATATTTTTACAGACAGATCATTGTATTGGACATTCAGTTCTTGTTATATTTTATATAAGTTCATTTGTTATATTTCTGTCTGTGTTGTTGTTGTTGGATTCTGTGGATGAGATATTTTCTTGTGACTGTGTAGTTTAGGTACAGCGTACTACGACTGGAGTAAGTCTATTAAATTGGATAGCTTATTCTAGTTCGTACAGCTGGCATGCTTATGTCTTAGTTTCTAAGTATTTTGGAAATGGGGCATGTGTCCCGACCCGCACCCACTGCGAGGGTACGAGTACGTAACAGCGCTCAGCCTGCGCCGCAGTGTCGACGGTAGAACACTGTCCTAGGTCACTATCTAACCATCAACTCATGCAATATATAATGTACTCATCATGATCAACTCCGAACGGAGGACAAGTATAAGGTATTGAAACTCAATCACAATCTAAGCACGATAAGATAATCACAAAAGAAATCTAAGAAATAGAAGACAACTACTATAATAATCACAAAGTCTCAACAATCTTAAATACAACACAAGTTACAAATCCAATACTACAAGTTCTACATGAAAACAGATGCAAGTCTACTAAACTAAATCTCGATCACTCCTGAGTGTCGGGGCCAAAGGTAGCTAATCCCTCGTCAGGTCCATAATGAGTAGGGCAAGTGTCCTCGGGGCAATCATCTGTAAAATTTCAACAGGTCCAGTCAGGACATGAACGAGTATAACTCATCAAGAAAACCAAAGTAATGACAGAGAACTATAAAGCAGTTATAGGTAGTTTTATTGATGAACATGGTGGTTTACATATAGGTGATGGTATAGAGAAACAGATAAGATACGAGGAAAGTAAGTAACTAAAACAAGAGCAGAATCATGGCAATAAAGACTGTAAATGTAAGCTAGCTGAACTTGAGTAACATGGTAAGTCCAGACAGTAAATGTAAACCAAGTATAATCCTATGTATATCCAGTACGGGATGAATCTAATACAAGATGAATCCAGTACAAGACGATTCTAGTCTGTGATCAAGAATCCAAGTGAGACCAGCTATACTCTAACAATGTGTTTTAAAATACTGAGATCGACATATAAACGGCTGTAGGTATCAGGCACATCTCTCACTGATCAAGCGAGAGACGGCTATGCTTCCAGTAGATTCCAGTTGGAAGATTCCAGATTTGGGGTATGTCTACATGCCTTACTCAATACTTCCCCGTCCCGCAATATAAGTGAATCCAGTACAAGAACACGAGAATCGTGAGAGTCCAGCCAAACACGATACTAGTAATGATTCCAGAATGATTCCAGTAATAGAGGCCAGACAATATAGTGAGTATGTCGCATACATGAATCCAGAAATATCCATACGTGTGGTATCAGAGAATCACATAAAACTAACTAGAACTTGAAGAACAGATGGCAACTCTAGAGGGGGGTGAATAGAGTATATAGAGATAATATCCAATTAAAAATTCAACTCTATCACAAATAAAACCAATCAGAGTAAATACGGAAAATAAAAAGAGAATCAAGAGAGCATACGCAGACACAGCCGATTTTAACCTGGTTTCCCTCGTGGAGGACTAGTCCAGGCCTGAGAACTCTAGCTCAGGATTAAATCCACTATTTGTGACATAGTAGTTTATAACCCATGCCTTTTCTTCAGAAGAGCACGTCAACTTCTTACAGAGGATCGCAGTGACAATTTGCTTGGAATTGTCCAAGCGACTTCTTCAACTCTTGCACAAGAATCCTAACTGAGAGATGCTGAGCACTCGAGACTTAGGAGGCTTGTGGCTAGTAGATGGGAATGATATGGCTTTTCTGAGCTTTAAGAAAGAAGAGAAGAGAAGATTGAATAATTTGAAATGAGAGAATTCATGGCCTATTTATAGTATTTTTGTAGGCAGAATTCGGCCAGAATTCGGGTAGGAAATTTCAAATATTTCGCCGTTGGACAACTAGCAACCAGCTAACCCTAAAATCAAGGGTGCTGATTATTAGGGGACAGAGTTCGGCCCGAACTCTGTGTGGAGGCAGAGTTCGGCCCGAACTCTGTCTCCAGAGCACAGAGCTGGTCTAAGTGGCCAGTGGGCAGTTTTCTGGATGGTGGAATTTAAGGATTATTGGGTAGGCTATAGGTCAAGTCTCAAGAGCTCAGCATGATACAGTTTACATCAATCTAGACTCAATAAAAGTATAAAATACAGACTCAAAAACAACTGAGAAGCGGAGACTGAGCTGTCGTCTGACTTGAGCTTAATGTCGATATCGTGTGTCGTATTGAATTATTACAAATATTATTTAGTCAATGTTATCGATATTTGGTTGACTGTGACTTTGTGTCAACAATCTCCCCCATATTGATAATTGACAAAATAATATATGTATATTCAATATTCATACCTGGACACAGTTGATTTACAACATAGCTCCCCCATAATCGATGCCAAGCTAGAAATAATAGCTCCCCCGTAATCGTTGAACGGTGCCGAGCTAGAAACAATAGCTCCTCCGTAAATAATGCGTTGAACCTGTTGGCCTGATAAATAATATCTCCCAAAAGCACCAAAAAGCACATATATACTAAAAGAAACAATAGCAAATATATCAAAAATATACATATTTCTCCCCCTTTTGGCAGTTAGCAATATAAACTGCAAATGAATAACCTTCATAGAATGTGCAATATTGATGCAACCACACCAACCAGAGAAGAAACTGTATATGGATAATCAAAATAAGCAACTAGCATAGAATAGAAAACTACGATAAGCATAAAAGTATCATCACACAGAACAAAAGTCAACAAACTACTAGAGTTTTAGTACAACCCAAGTACATAAATCCAAAAACAAACTAAATAACTGGAAATCATAAACTAGGATCATCATCAGCAGCAGCATCGTCAAGTAGAAGCCATCTCCATCATGGAGCACGAGAAGGCCCAGCAGAGTCGGAACACCTGGGATCCACAAAAGCAGCACCCGGATCCAGGTAACGCATGACCCAAGGATCGTCAATGCGATATCCCTCACGACCGGGATCCCGCTCCATGGGAATGGGCATAGAAGGATGACGGGACATGGAATACCGAATATCATGCAGCGAGTTGCTGAGTGCACTTATCTACAGGGTAGTACGGTAGTCCATCTGAGCCCAGCGATCGTCCTCTAAGTCGAAGCGATCTTGGAGCATGGTCTGGATGGAGTCAAGGGTAGCAGAAGGAGGTGGTGCATCCTGTCCAAGTAGAGGGGCGTCGGGCTCCTCATCATCAGACTGCTCAGAAGTATCAGGAGAGGCTACGACTGCCTGAAGATGTCGTGCCTTGGAAAGGAATGCAGGAGCAGGCAAGAAAGGACAGGTGTCAAGTGGTATACGGAACGCACGAAAGACCATAGGAAGATATAATGCAAAAACCAAGGCTCGTGGTTTCTTCCTACAGTTAATCATCTAGTCCATAATGGTACGCAGAAGATTGAACGAGATACCGAAGTAAAGATGATACATAGCTGAGATCTCAAAATATGTGACTTCATCGGTTGAGCCGGCTTTTGGCAGAATAGTGTTGAAAATAATTCGATGAAGTTCATAGAAGTAAGGGTTGAGGTGTTTGGCCATAAGCTTGCGAGGACAAATGTTAGGGGCACATAGGTCCTCCTTGAAGCTCTCAAGGGACGTTTCACCAACAAATTGGAATTGGCGAGCTTCCACAAGCTTATCCCAAGTATCGAGATCTTGAAGTTCAAGATACTCGGCCAAATCAGAATCATCAAAAGCAATATCAATACCGGCAACCCGGGAATAGATGTGAGTCGCATCATGAGTCAAGTTGCAATAGAACATTTGTATGGCGCTACGATAAATAACAAAGTTTGAAGCAACTAACTCATTTAAGCAAATATTTTGAAACATTGATTCATATTGAGAAAAGATGGTAAAATTAATAGGATGTCCCCCGAATACCGGACGAGTCCGAAAGTCGCTAAACCACTCGTTGGATGCGTCTAGCGATACAAACAATCGGTCGTCATACGTATTAGGGTCGCGGGGACGAGGTGGGTTGAACAACGGATGAGGGGGTTGTAGTTGTTCAACGGGTTGCTCAATGGAAGGAGGAGGATTCGAAGAGGAAGCACCCTCGGTTCGAGTCCTCTTCCCACGATTGGGCAAGCGAGGAGCCATTGCACAAATAAGAGAAATTGAAATAGAGAAGAAGAAGGAGTTATACCTCAAATCAATAATGAACAGTGAAAGAGAATGAGAAAATAGCCCTTCTACTTGATTTTGGTGAGCAATGGAGCACTATGGAGAGAAATCTAGGGTTAGGGTTTGTGAAAATATGTTTGGAGAGGTGAAGGTGGTGGTAAGAATGACGAAGAGAGAGGAAAACCCGAATATAAGGAGAGGGTTTTCTTTGGTCGGAGTGAATCTGGACCGTAGGATCTAATTTGATCAAACGGCTGGAACCTGTTCCGATTCTGGAACAGGGGAACCGAACTCGGCCCGAACTCTGGTAGGGGCAGAGTTCGGCCCGAGTTCTGGGTTCATGTCCCAGAACTTAAGTCAGGCAAAAAAAAAATGGTTAAGTATGGAAATCAAGTAAGATATGAGGACAAATGCTTTGAAAGATTCAACCAGTTAGATAGAGAAGTAGAAGAATAGCAGAGTGAAGTTGAAATAGAGTGTGTCTGCAGTAATAAATTAAAACGAACCATATAATAAACAAGGAAATATATCATGATTCAATAATTTGAAGCTGCCATGGGTTAGCTGCAGGGGCCGGATCCCAGCTAGCGGTAGTCCTGAAGACTAGTGCACCGTGTCGCTTAGGATTTTACGCCTTGTTGTCAGAAGGACCCTTTCGGCTTGTACCCATAGCAAGTTCATTTTAAGAGAATCGTAATATAATCGATATTTATGCAGGTGTATTTTAATTTATGACAGCTTCATCTAAAATTCTAAGTTCACGACAAAGGAAACTGAAGCACTCTTCGGATAATGGCTTTGTAAAGAAGTCTGCTAACTGATGATCAGTGTCAACAAATTCTAAATTAATCGTGCCATTTTGCTGATGATCACGCAAAAAGTGGTATCTAATCTCAATGTGTTTTGTGCGTGAGTGACATATAGGATTCTTAGTAAGATTTATTGCACTAATGTTGTCACAAAAGATAGGAATATGCATGAAAGATAAATTATAGTCTTCAAGGGTTTGCTTTATCCACAGAATCTGTGCACAACAACGCCCAGCTGCTATGTATTCAGCTTCTGTTGTGGATAGTGCGACAGAATTCTGTTTCTTGCTAAACCAAGAGACTAAAGCCTTTCCTAATAAATGGCACGTACCGCTCGTATTTTTACGGTCGACCATGCATCCAGCAAAATCAGCATCAGAGTAACCAACAAGGTCAAATGATGTTGACTTGGGATACCATAGGCCCACTGTAACCGTACCCTTAAGGTATCTAAAGATACGCTTAACTGCGGTCATGTGTGATTCCTTAGGATTTGCTTGATATCTAGCACACAGGCAAACGCTAAACATTATATTAGGGCGACTAGCAGTAAGATAAAGTAGACTGCCTATCATACCTCGATACTTACGTTGATCTACGGGTTTGCCGCTCTCATCTGGTTCCAGTTTGGTTGAAGTAGCCATATGAGTGCTGATTGGTTTGACATTATCAAGTTCGAATTTCTTCAGCATGTCCTTTGTATACTTCGACTGACAGATGAAGGTTCCATTTATCATTTGTTTGACTTGCAACCCAAGAAAGTAGTTGAGCTCTCCCATCATGCTCATCTCAAACTCGGTCTGCATACACTTGGCAAAATCTTGACAAAGAGTTTCATCAGTAGAACCAAAAATAATATCATCTACATATATCTGTACTAAAAGAATAGTGTCCTTCAAAGACTTTATAAAAAGTGTAGTGTCAATTTTCCCTTTTGAAAAACCTTTGTCAAGCAAGAAGTTGCTTAGCCGTTCATACCAAGCTCTAGGGGCTTGTTGAGGTCGTACAGCGCTTTCTTTAGCTTGAACACGTGGTCGGGAAATTTGTGATTTTCAAAGCCAGGGGGTTGTTTTACACAAACTTCCTCCTTAATAAAACCATTCAAGAAAGCACTTTTAACATCCATTTGAAATAATTTGAAATTTTGAAAATTTGCAAATGCACAAAGCATCCGAATGGATTCAAGTCTAGCAACAGAAGCATACGTCTCATCGTAGTCGATACCTTCCTCTTGGTTGTATCCTTGAGCTACTAGACGATCTTTGTTACGTATGACTGAACCATCTTCATTTACTTTGTTTCTAAAAACCTATTTAGTACCAATTATCGAGTGATTAGTCGGTCTAGGAACTAGTTCCCACACTTGGCTCCTCTCAAATTGGTTGAGTTCTTCTTGCATGGCAGAAATCCAAAATTCATCATTGAAAGCTTCAGAAATGTTTTTAGGCTCAATTTGTGAAATAAGGCAGTGCTAGCAATAGAGTCTCTTAGTGATGATCTAGTAGTTACTCCACGTGAAACTTCACTTATCACTAAATTTTCTGGATGAGAAGGCTTGAAAGAAAATTTCTTAGGCAAGCCCTCCAGAGAATTAGTTTCGGTTGAAGTATTCATTGGAGTAGAAGTTGATGGCTCAACGTCATCATCAAGAGTACTTGCTGCACTGTTATCTTCATCAAAAGTCACATTTGTTGACTCTTTCACAATTAAAGAGCGTTTGTTAAAAACTCTATATCCCTTACTCTTGGCAGCATAGCCAAGGAAAATACCATCGTCAGCTTTGGCATCAAATTTGCCTAAGTTGTCTTTAGTGTTAAGGATAAACATCTACATCCAAAAACTTTAAAATAAGAAACATTGGGGGTTCTCCCAAACCAAAGCTCATAGGGTGTTTTCTTCTTAATGGGACGAATAAGCACCCTATTCAAAATGTGGCATACTGTACTAACAGCTTCTGCCCAAAAGTATTTCGGAAGTAAAAATTTATTCAACATGACTCTAGCCATATCGCCAAGAGTCCTATTCTTTCGCTCCATAATACCATTTTGTTGAGGAGTTCTTGGACAAGAAAACTCATAATCAAAACCATTAGAATCACAAAATCTTTCAAAATCATAATTTTCGAATTCGCCTCCATGATCATTTCGGATTCGAGTAATCATGTAGCCTTTTTTGTTTTGAACTTTCTTTACAAAAACTTTAAAAACTGAAATAGCTTCGCTTTTATTTGTGAGAAAGAAAACCCAAGTAAATCTCGAAAAATCATCAACAATAACAAATGCATAAAGTTTACCACCAAGACTAGCTACTCTACTAGGACCAAATAAATCCATATGGAGTAGTTGCAGGGGTCTAGTAGTACTTAAAGAGTTGATGGAATGAAATGAGGATTTGGTTGCCTTGTTCATTTCACATTCGGCACATACCGTGTCCTTTTTGAATATGATATCGGGCAATCCTCTCACTAGCTTCTTGGTCGATAGCCTGGATATAGCATCCATATTGGCATGACCAAGACACTGGTGCCAAAGTAATCGTTCATCTTTGTGGGCATATAGATATCTACCTGCATTGTTAGTATCTATAGGTAGATAGAAAATATAAATGTTATCCTCTCTTTTTCCTTCAAAAGCAATGTCTCTCGTTGACCTATCATAGATGAAGCAATTGTTTTATCCAAAGTTAATGTCATATCCATGATCAGCAAGATGACTAATGCTGAGCAGGTTATGCTTTAACTCGGTCACTAGGCAGACATCCTTTATTACAGGAGAAGGGGGATGACCAATAATACTATTACCTATTATGTGCCCTTTTAAATTGTTGCCGAAGGATAAGTATCCTTCTCTCTTCATCGATAGTGATGCAAAAAGATTTGCGTCTTCCGTCATATGTCGCGAGCATCCACTATCGAGAATCTACTTACTTTCAGTTGAGGAGGGAAGGTCCACCTACATCAAGAGTAGATGTGACCTTTGGTACCCAAGTTCTTGAGGGTCCTGAAAAGTTAGTTTTTGGAAACCATGCATATATCTTTTTATCTACTAGTCTTCTAACTCTACACTGTGGTGAGATGTGTCCATGTGATCCACAGTAAGTACAGATAGCATTCTTATTTATGTTAGGAGCATGAGAATGATATCTATAATGAGCAGAAGTATGATGATTAGCATGATGATAATGATTATGCATAGAGTGCTGTGGAGTGGCATGGTGATATTGTCTATATGGATCATGATGATGTTGTCTATATGGAGCATGGTGATGTTGTCTATATGGCATGACAGTATGATGTTGTCTATATGACATGACATTGTGATGTTGTCTATATGGCATGACATGATGATCTTGTCTATATGGCATGGCATGGTGATGATTTCTATATGTGGAGTGATGTTGATTGTGTCTTTGTGCAACATGATGATTGTGAGAATTATTCTTACATGCGCGTGGTTTGTGAAAGTTTGTGTATATGAAAGCATGGTTACGTGCTGCATGTGGATGACGTGGTTGACTAGTATGAGTAGTATTGTGCCCATGTGATTAGGTTTGAGGTTGAGCAACCTGTTTTCCCAATTTGGTTTCTAATCTCTTAGAAACAGCTTGCAGTTCATCAACCTTAATATTTACCCATATATCTTAGTCATGGAAATCTTGTGTCTACTCTTTTTTTCAGCAAGCATCGTGTTGAGTGTAGTGATTTCTTGTGTTTGTTGCTCAATACGTGCTTCAGCATCGTGTAAGCTTAATTTAAGCTTGGATACTTCATCAGTGTCATCAGTGGGTGTCGCGTTTCTAATGTTATCAAGTAATAGAGAAATTCTTTGTATTTCGACTTCAAGACTTTTGATTTTATCCTCGGCATGTTTGTATTTACCAATGATCTTTTTGTGATCATCGAGTAAATCAGTGAAGGCATCGCCAAGTTCATCAAAAGAGAAGTCATCTAAAGTTTCGTTAGATACCTTGTTGGAAGTTGCCATTAGGCACACATTTGTTGTATCTTGAGGAGAGTCCTTTTCTTCCTCGGAGTCACTCGCTTCACTTTCATTCCAAATACTTGTGTTGGCATATTTCTTTGATGAGGTCTTCTTGTATGGCTTCTCATAGCGGTTGCTCTTCTTCAAGAATGGACAGTCTTTTCGGATGTGTCCAATCTTCTTGCAACCATAGCAGGTTGGCTCTTCTTTGCCGTCTTTTTGTGATTCCTTCTTTCTTCGATTGAAGCGAAGGAATTTCTTGAAGTTGCGAACCATGAGAGCTTGGTCTTCATCATTCGAATTGTCGTCTTCGGTCTCATCGTGATCAGCCCTTCGTCGATGAGCTTTGAGTGCGATCTCCTTAGTCCTCGGAGCAGGCTCTTCGAAGTCCTTGAGGTCAAGCTCGTGAGTCACGAGCTTACCCATCAAGGTCTCCATTGACATGGTTGTGAGATCGTTCCCTTCTATGATGGCTGTCACCTTAGGGTTCCAAATCTTTGGTAGCCCTCTGAGTAACTTGCGAATCTTCTCGTGGTTTGAGTATTGCTTGCCAAGCGAGGATAGAGGATTGATGATGTCGAGAAATCTTGTGAACATTTGAGTGATCGTCTCATTTGGCTTCATCTTGAAAGCCTCGTATTCTTGAGTGAGATGGCTTATCTTAGATTCCTTGAATTGTGTGGTTCCTTCATGCGTCACTTCTAGAAGTCTCCATACTTCATGAGCAGTGGTGCATGTAGAGACCCTGTTGAACTCATTCCTGTCTATAGCACAGAATAAAGCATTAATAGCTCTAGCGTCTAGACTTACCTATTTCTTCTCCTCGACAGAATATTTGTCGTGTGGTTTCTCAATGAGGTCACCATCGACAACTATCCTGGCGGGCTTTTTGTAACTGTCAGTGACGACAGTCCACAGGTCAAAGTCTAGATACTTAAGATAGAAGCTCATCCTTGTTTTCCAATATGTGTAGTTAGTTCCATCAAATAGGGGAGACCTATGAGTGGACTGACCTTCACCATGATTGGAAATCAAGGATTGTGTGGTTGCCATGGATCAGCTCTTAGGATGTTAGTCCTTGTAAAGAGAACAGAGCTCTGATACCAATTGAAGAAAAGATGGCAACTCTAGAGGGGGGTGAATAGAGTATATAGAGATAATATCCAATTAAAAATTCAACTCTATCACAAATAAAATCAATCATAGTAAATGCGGAAAATAAAGAGAGAATCAAGAGAGCATACGCAGACACAGCCGATTTTAACCTGGTTTCCCTCGTGGAGGACTAGTCCAGGCCTGAGAACTCTAGCTCAGGATTAAATTCACTATTTGTGAAATAGTAGTTTACAACCCATTCCTTTTCTTCAGAAGAGCACGTCAACTTCTTACAGAGGATCGCAGTGGCGATTTGCTTGGAATTGTCCAAGCGACTTCTTCAACTCTTGCACAAGAATCCTAACTGAGAGATGCTGAGCACTCGAGACTTAGGAGGCTTGTGGCTAGTAGATGGGAAGGGTATGGCTTTTCTGAGCTTTAAGAAAGAAGAGAAGAGAAGATTGGATAATTTGAAATGAGAGAATTCATGGCCTATTTATAGTGTTTTTGTAGGCAGAATTCGGACAGAATTCGGGTAGAAAATTTCAAATATTTGGCCATTGGACAACTAGCAACCAGCTAACCCTAAAATCAAGGGTGCTGATTTTTAGGGGACAGAGTTCGGCCCGAACTCTGTGTGGAGGCAGAGTTCGGCCCGAACTCTGTCTCCAGAGCACAGAGTTGGTCTAAGTTGCCAGTGGGCAGTTTTCTGGATAGTGGAGTTTAAGGATTATTAGGTAGGCTATAGGTCAAGTCTCTAGAGCTCAGCATGACACAGTTTACATCAATCTAGACTCAATAAAAGTATTAAATACAGACTCAAAAACAACTGAGAAGCGGAGACTGAGCTGTCGTCAGACTTGAGCTTAATGTCGATGTCGTGTGTTGTATTGAATTATTACAAATATTATTTAGTCAATGTTATCGATATTTGGTTGACTGTGACTTTGTGTCAACAGAACTGTAGTACAGTAACTGGCAAATAAATGAGAGAACTATCAGAGAATGTACTCGCCTGATACTCTGAAAAGAGTAGTATAATGTCAGATGTCTGCAACAGTGTCACAATATCCTAAATAGAGAAATATGGCTTATAATGTGATTAAAATAAGACAGATGAAGTTTATGATACAATCTACATGATTTCTAGACCAATCTAGGTCAAAGTCAACTCTAAGTCAAACATGGTCAATTGTCTAGGTCAAACTAGGTCCAAGTCAAACTTGGTCAACTCTGGGTCAACTCAAGTCAATACTCTAGTCAAACTAGGTCAATAAAGTCAATATTGGGCCTATTGGTCCAATCTAAGTTATTTTATAGGGTTACTGAAGTATAGGCTAAGGTACCCTATCTATGCATCAAAGGCTACACTAGATATGTATATATATATATATATATATATATATATATATATATATATATATATATATATATATATATTATATATATATATATATATATATATATATATAAATATATATATATATACATTTTTTTTTCTATATACATACTTATATATATATATATAAATATATATATATATATATATATATATATATATATATATATATATATATATATATATATATTATATACATACTCTACATATATACACTAGAACTTACCTCTCATCTAACCTCAGCCCCTATCACATATAATCCTCTTTCAAAATCAAATATATACCATCCTTAAAACTCACCTATAACCTAAACCAAGCCACAAGCCTAAGCCAATATATTCAAACCTAACATCTCATATATGTATATACTGATATATATGCATATAAACTCACATATATCTGGCATACATACATTACATAGATGCGTACATTCATTCATTCATTTATTAACTTACTTACTACATGCATATACATTCATCTTATATAGATAATATACATTTACGTATATAGTGAGAGAGGGCAAGGAAGGGGGCATGAGGAGTGGTGTGTTGTGTGACATGGTGAAAGGGCAATTCAGTTTGGCAAATTCAGACTTTGGCAAGGTAAGAAGGTTCAGTTAAGGTTTAAATGTGCATCAGTGTGTGTGTGTGAACATAGGAAAAATAGGGGTGTGTGTGCTAGTGACTGGAATGCATTAAAATTTCAGTTAGCAGTGACAGTTTTGCGTGTGTATGTGTAGACACTGCAATATTGTTCGAATGTAGGGGCTGTGTTGTGTGTACATATATATAGCAGTCATGTGAAGGGATGTGTGGATGTGTATGTGTCAATGTGGTATGTATTTTGAGTGACAGGACAGTGTAATGAATATGGGACTGAACCAAAGCTGGACCAATGAAGTTCAGATGTGTAGGGTGTATCCCAGAAAAAGGAAATCAATGTAGCTATAACTAACCAATCAATGCACAAGTTTAAAGCATAACTCTTAGTTTAATGTGAAACATGTAATGGTAACCAAACCAATACATGATTTAACCCAAAGTAATTTCAGTTTAACAGTTGGCCATTTCAGTAATTTAGGGAAATCAGCATACCAAATCAATACACATAAATCAGTTTACAGGAAACTCCCAAAATCCATGAGAATTCAGTTATGTGTAAACAATCTCAGGAAATCAGGAATTTAAGTTCAACTGACATTTCAATATCGGTGAACAAGTATCAGTTGACTGTTGGACAGCCCCAACTCCATTTGAAAATCCATTTCAAACCCAAAATTTAACACAAATAAAAAACTAACCTAAATGTAAAATATTATACATGTATACGAATCATAATGGTAAATAAAACATCAGAAAATCAGTTTAAACCAGTTTTAGAAATCCAGAATTCAACCTACAATACCTAGTATCAGAAAAATGGGAATTTTACTTGAATTCGAATCTAAAATAACAACTAATAATCGATTAGTAGGTTGGTAAATGAAGTCACATATGTGATAGTTTCATGGGTGTCCCCGTATCCAAGAGACTGGACACATTCGTGTCTAAACACAACACAACACAGACACAAGAACTGTGTAATCGACAGCGTCGTGCACGTGTGCACATGTGTCCAGTGCACGACACAGGCCACGTGGTGACACGTGGCCGTGCACACGTGTACGCCTAGACTAGGGGGACGTGTCCAAGTTCCTGTCCCATGTCCACGTGGTGTCCAAGTGTCGATACGAGACCGTATCAGTGTCGAGTTTCGTGCACGTGCACAGTGGGCACGAGACAGTGCAGCCTCATTTCCTTCGTGCACAGACAACGAGGACCCATAAAATTTTGTGGGTAGGATGTCAATCATTGCCCGCACCCACACACCAATTTTTAGATGTCGGGGTGCTGTGTCGTGTCCGTTAGGACACTTGAGCAGCAGGACAGCCGTACGAGGCCAGTGCGTAGTGTCGTGTGTGCGGTACGTGTCCGATTTGGGCACGAAAAGTGTCAAAAACATGCTCAATATGACACGAAATAAAGAAAACACATATAAAACAATATTTCCATTCAAATAGTTTTCAAAAATGACATAAAAATTCCTTTGAGGCATTTCAACAAACATATGAATACATAGACCGATACATGTCCGATACGGACACAAAACGGACACAAAATCCACCCAAATTTTGGGGACAGCTAGGGGACTCCTAGATCTAGCCCTAAATGCAAAGAAACAGAAATTTAAATCAATTTGGGGAGTTTTACCTATAGGTGCAAATTGCATGAAAAAGCTCCAAATGGGGGGTTCTTTTTGATGGCCAAAAGCTCCAAATTGATCCCAAACTGAAATTAACCTCCAGAAATGATAGCTATAAAGAAATTAGAACCTAATGCAAAAGACTAGGATTAAAAAGAATTAAAATAGTTTTATAGGGATTTTTGGAAGGGGAAAAATACCTCTCTTTTCCAATGTGTTGAAATAATAAAAAAGAGGCAAGCCCTAATGAATAAGTGTTTATATAGGGTGGGGATCCCTGTGTGGCTGGTCACTTAGGGTTTGGTTAGGGTTAGGGTGTCAAATCATGGGCCATGGGCCATGTCACAAGTCTTTAAGTCCTTAATCACAAGTCCTTTCATTAAAACCACAAACCATGAAATAATTTCACTTAAACTAATCCTCTCATTCTAAAACTAATCTCTAATGTCTAAAATGAGTTAAGTCAAGCTAGACTAGGGTCACCATGGCTAGGGTTAGCTTCTAGGCTAGTCCACTAGGCCTCAACAAGTCAAGGTCAAACTAGAATTCACCAATTCAATAAATCATCAATTAATTCAAATAAGTCAAAATAACCAAATTATCTCTAGGCTAAAAATGATAATTAAATCATCCTAATGACACAGTTAGGCTCTAGGTTATGTAGTCTCTAGGATTTCACTGGCAGCACATCAGAATCACAAGTCATGACTTAAAGCAGTTTTTTAAATAGTTTAAAAATTATTAAAAATTACCAAAAATTATAATGTGAAACAAATATCAATAAATAATAATTTTAATTAAAAAATTTCAAAATTATCCTCATCTGAAAAACTGGGTGTTACAGCATGACAAACTACCAAGCCAGACCCACTAGCAATACCGTCACCCTCACCCGATCCCCAAGATCACCATACTAGCCATTGCCATCACGACCACTAGACGCCGCCACTATCTCCGCCATCATCACCGCCCGCACCACCATAACCAGTCCACCGCCCTGTCTATTGAGCATGTACTACTAAACAGTGACTTGAGATATTAGTTTTATATGATCGGCTTAGGACAAGGATCAGGCTATTCCATATGACCGGCTATGCACAAGTATAAGTAATAGATCAGGCCGACCATATATGGAAAGCTATGCACATGTACAAGTAAGTACAAGCTACATCTTACGTGTGGTAAAGGTGAGCTATGCACAAGTAGTTTTGGGTATGATCACATAATCTCCTAATACCTCTCCATCCCTCGACTAGTATAATGGATCCTACCATGGTAAGCTACGACAAGGGATTATCTGAGAGGGTAGCAAATACCCTTAGGAACCGGTGTCCATAAAAGTACAAAAATAATAACATGATATGTACCAGTATACCAGGATAACCAGAAATAATATCTCATGACGGGATCCAAAATATACTAATCCGTGTACTCTTGTGTCAGGGATCAAGCATGACACTACAAACTGATATCATAGATACTATCAAGATAATGAAAACTATCAGAGAATGTACTCGCCTCAATTTGCTGGAGTCGACATGCACGACACGATCGTGTCGACATGGATTAGGTACCGTTGTTATGCTCCATAAAATGGTCCCAAGAGATGGCACAGACGGTTCTATTTAGTCTGGAATAGTCCAAAAAGCCAGTTTGATATAGAAGTCTAGGATCGGAATTTGGCACGATAGTCGAGGTCGCATGATTTATGACATGAAGTGAACTCATCACAAAATCATATAACTATTTCTGAAAATTATCTATAATACTTAGAAACTATATTTTTATTAATCATAATATTATATATATATATATTTTTAATATTATATATATATATATATATTTTATATATATATATATAAATATATATATATATATATATATATATATATATATTATATATATATATATATATATATATATATATATTATATATATATATATATATATATACTAGAAGGTCATTTTAGGGCTTTACCCTCAAAACTATATTTTATATATATATATATATATATATATATATATATATATATATATATATATATATATATATTTATATATATATATATATATATATATATATATATATATATATATATATATATATATATTTGAAAGTCTAGAAGGTCATTTAGGGCTTTACCCTCAAAACTATATTTTAATTAGATAGAAAACTACAATAATATTTTCATTCCTTAAAACAAATTTATGAAACTGAAGGGATTAAACCCAATGGCATATTTTTGTTACAAAATGTCTTTCGAAAAATTATTTATCATATAATTATTTAATAAAATTTACAATAATACCAAGTGAGTAATAATAATAATAATAACAACAACAATATTATATATATATATATATATATATATATATATATATATATATATATATATATAATATATATATATATATACATACACACACACACACACACACACACACACACACACACACACACATAAAATCCAGTATTAGGCAGATGGGCTTAAGGCCCAGCCTAACACAAAATAACAATAATAATGCTAAAAGCTTTAAGCCTAGCCTAAATATTCCAATTAAAGTTTTAGCCAGTGGGCCCATCCCAAGACAAAACCCACAGCCCCTAAACCTTATGCTAACCATAATACTCATATAATGATAATAATAATTATATCAATAGTAATAACATACATAAAGAAATCAGAAAGGGGGGTCTGTTATCCCACCCATTCGTTCCAATCCACAAAGAGAGAGAGAGGAAGGAGAAGATGGAGAGATCGAGCGGGAGATGGGAGACGCTCACTGGGTTCATGCGGCGCCGAGGGTTCACGACGGCGGAGGCTGTGACCAAGAGGAGGCTCGAGAGGAGGACAACGCATCTACTACTACGACGGCGTGTTCTCAACGACGATGGCTCCAGAGTGGCGACCCACAGCTCCGACAGCGACAGAGGAAACGAAGAAGATAGTGGCCAGGCGGGGCACCCCTGGATCTGGGCGGTGGCAGGTCGGCGGAGGCAGATGCGACCACCAGATCTAGAGAGGACAGAGGCTCCCGCAGGGTGGTGCTGCAGCTCCCATACAGCAGCGTCGGCAGGAGGTTGGACGCCTAGGCTCGTCGAGCCAGATTTGGAAGTACGGAGCGACTCATGGCATGATGGAAGTAGGTTAGGTCTCTTTCTCTCTCTGTGGGTGTGATGCTGGTGGTGCCTGGTTTTTGTGGTAGTGATGGTGGCAGTTGTATGGCTGTGATGGTGGTGGCAGTTGCATTGGGTGGTAGTGGTTATGGCGAGGCGGGGGGAGGAGAAGGATGGTGGTGATGATGAAGCTGAAGGTGGTGTATATTATCTGTTGTTACATTGTACTCATGATTACTTATAGTACCTTATTACCATGACATGCTTACATTTTTCTACTTTTCTACTGTTCTGTATTATTTATCCATCATGTATTTTTATTGTTTTCTGTTATTTATAGTTTTTTTCAATTTAATGGAACTATTGTTAGTTTATGTACTTTGCTCCAATCGTAACTGGATAACCATATTTTAAGAGTTGTTTTGCCTTACATTTTAACTACATGATGATGCTAGCTGAGATAGATCTCGATGTTCCTTTGACCGTGAGTTGACTTCTGGGAGCTCTAGGCCATTGTTCTTTATTTAGATTTGTGTTTCGTTATCAGATTTGCCTCTGAAATATTCCTGATATGTATTATCATTTATCGATTCTGTATGGTTCAGTGATACTGCTGTATTTTCTTACTCATATCTTTCTTAGATGTATGTGATTTGAGTACATGTTGATTGTGGATCATAAATGTTATAGTTATTTATTGGGTACTTGACGTTCTACCGCCGATAATACGGCGAAGGCTGGACGTGGCCCATGTACTCATGCACAATTATCCGGATGTGGGTCATGACAACACATGTAGACAACTTGACAAGATATAGGATTGAACATAGCCAAACATATCTATTTTTAATTCACCTTTTATGTGTTAGAATGAATGGAATTAATATTGGTATGATTTACGACATTAGTTGCTTAGTTGGCGACTTGAGGCTAATAGTGTCATACCCATTTGACACTTGTTTGGTATTGCTTATAGGAATATTAGTTGCATTGTTAACAATTGTAGTGAATGTTACACTAATATGATATTTTAGTATGATTAAAACCATGATAATCTATTTCACCCCCGACCCAGGAAATCGTTCGTCCTTACGTCGATTTATCGAATCGAATGTCCTCGATGGAGAGTGATGCCATATGAGTCTGGAGTTGAACTCGTACAAGGCAAGATGATTAAAATCCTTAAAATGGTTATCCCGATTCAATGTTAGCACAGAAGAAATAAAGTCACATTGGAGTTACATAGAGTATAACAAACAATTCTCTTTATTAAATAAGCAACAAAATTAAAAATGCTTGCATTAGCCCAAATGGATCTGCCAGATTGGCTTACAACAAGTTCTCTTTTTCCCATAAGGGATTTCATCATTTCATTCATCATGTTTTTGTATCTCGACCGCATCATCCTATTGCAAGTTCGAGAGTCATACGGTCGTACGCCTTAATAAAATGCTATGGTATTCCATGGCACAGCGCAATCAAGCGAAGCTCCGCTGCTAGCAATCCATTACCTACATCCTGCAGGCAATCTAGTGGGGAACAGTACTAATCCTCTTGTGTACTGATAAGACATTTTACTAAACTGATATTAAGTAATTTATGAATCATGCAGCTTAACTTGTGATCTTTCTATCTTTGCCTTTGGATCAGTTTTATGGCATATTTGAAAGCAGTAAAGCATGTATTTTATGGCAAGCATGTTATTATTTATTTGCGTAAGTAAGCAGGCAACATATATCAATCTCGTGTGATTTCGTGGTACTTCTTTTAAACATCGACGTACTCACCCATGTACCAATACAAGGTGAATATGCCCACCATATTTCCTTATTATGTTATAAGTGATCTTTGTGCATAATCTCTGTGTGCCTATACCATTCATCCCATCGACCCTTATCTATATGAAGGTCACGGCTTTCTAAGCCAGAATGGACTATATTCTCATTGGCATTATGACGCTGCCCAATCAACCTAGGTTGCGATCCTTACTGAAGGTCCCACAATGTATCAGTGCTCCCTTGGCGTGATTAACCATTCCTCCTAGGTCAAACAGTCCCGGCGCCTCGTTGATCTTGTTCGAGGAAAATAAACCCGTGCACGGGCTATATCCAAGTCCATTTGACCATACAATACGCTCTATCTCATACAACCAAACGTTGTCTGAGTTCAAAACTTAGACTTTGCATCATTTCGCATTTCTCACATCATCTTGCATTTCTATTCTTTCTTTCAATGTTCTTACATTTTCTTTCAATGTTCTCACCCTTTCTTTTAATTTTACCCTTTCTTTCAATGTTTCGTCCCCTCGATTCAATGTTCAATGAATGACCCGAAGGTCCCAAACATTCCCAAGACAACATATTATACATTTGACAGTTCCGTAGCATTTGTGCCACAACTTCTCACTTCTCACATAAATCTTTTGATGTTCTACGACTTATCGTTCATCGATGTGCAATTTATGCATTTGACGCACGTCTCGATACGATCTTTTAATGTACTAGACAAGTTCATTCCCTCAGACTCGTGCACTTGAGGCATGCCTCGATAGAGTATTCAATATTATGTTACTTCGTGCACTTGATGCACTCGTCGATACAAATATCCCATATTATTATGGCTCGTGCACTGAGGCACTCGCCGTTGCGATATTTTGATGTTCTATGGCGACTCGTACATTTTTTGTACGTTTCAATTCAATTGTTCTATCTTAGTGTTCGATACATACTATGATTCCTCTCAATCGAGCCACGCCGTGGACTCGATAGGTTAACTTAGCATACAAAGGTACATTTTTAATTAGACATGATGAAGTAGGAAAGTAGGGTTAAGTCCTCCCCCATAGTTCGATACGGATGTCGTTTTGCCGAGCCGATGTGGCTCGATTCCTTAACTTTATTACACGGCCAACTCTTCTGACTTAGCCATTCGTGCACTTCGTGCTCCATTGAACTACCCGACTAGTTCGGCCTACCATTCCCTTATCTCAGTCCGTTTCGAGGCGATGCTTTGGTTCTGCGGACACCGTTACAAATGGGGCACACGATTAATTGAACTTATGCTTTGCATCTATTCAATTTAATAGATCTTCAAAATGGACTCAATGCTTTCTTTCAGGCCAACTTAACACTTAATGATCCAACTCGATGCATTCCTCAGGTTAACAAAACACTTCGAGTCAACGACTCAGCATAATACACCGTGCAGAGCGGTGCATTACATAATATACCACTTAAAATAAGGTTCGTCCTTGAACCGAAACCAGCACTCAATCTAAGTATTTCTAGATCGTGTCATGATATCGTTCTACCATCGTTGTTCTGTTTCAAACATTCATACAAGTTTTCATTCATATCATAGTCTTTCCTGTAGCTCAATTTGAATTCAGTATACAACTTAGTTTGAATCATATATATATTTTAGGCATCCCACCAATATATGTATTTCAGCAAAGCCCAGTGGTAAAGAATTGGAACAAGGCTGACAGGTAAATTTTTAATCCTCGATTACTTGCAATCTCATACTCTTGATCGAACTTAATCTCTAGCGTCCGTTCTTGCAATTCTATAGCATATGTATATTCAATACATATGTGATCATCCAATGAAGTCACTGTGTGCGACGCGATTCAAAAGCATATTTCTTATTCTCGTCAGTTTCACACTAACCATCAAATCTAGGCGTTGAGTCAAGCCATTGTGCATCAGATCGCAATAAATCTTCGTAAAGCGTTGCGTTCGAAGTCGCTACCTAACTATTTCTGAAGTCTCACTTGTAAATCATCTCGATACAATTTTCCTCTATTGACTTGTAATTGCATCAACATCCGAGACTACTCCTGTTAGCCAACTTACCAAGACATCGTGCATAAATTCTCCCAATGCAACTTTTAAATTGATGTTGCACAAAGGCCACAATCTATCTGATACAAAATTTTAATTCGAGTCGACGATGCTCAAAGACAACAATCACTTTGACACAAAGGTCTCTACACACGCGTCTTATGTTCGATTCCTATCGAGTAGGAATTTTTTAGCCAAATTTGAAACTTGTCCATCTTGTAACATCGAATATAAGTTCGATTCATACAAGCTCAATTGCTAGGTGAATTCAAATCCAACGACACAACTCGAAAGCCATTCTCTTACCATTTGATCTCGTGCATAACAAGATTCTCAAATTTTCCTATCCGTATCACCAAGTTTGTTTGTCAAATTTTTATTTCGATCGTCGACCAACATAATCAATAAAGCATTCATCCAACTAAAAAACCCAGCTATATTATTCTTAGTCGAAGCTGTTCCATCAATTCTCGAAACAATTATTTGACCGCACCACATCTCGACATAATTCCATTTGTGACATCATATGGGTCACCTCTGCAACATTCACTCTGATTGGCGGTCAAGTCTTCTAGGGTCAGCTGCCTCGAAGCTACGCTCGATAATTATGGATCATTAACGAAGGACAGTTGCTATGAACCATGATATATCTTATGAAGTAACGTATAGGCAACTTTAGAGGGGAGGGAGAATAGAGTTTCTGTCAAAAATAACCAATTAAAAATCAACTCTATGCCAGTCCTGAAGCAACTACCACGAAAAATATATAATCAGAGTAGTAATACGGAAATTAAGAGAGATTAGAAGAAAATACGCAAACACAACAATTTAACCTGGTTTCCCTCATGGAGGACTAGTCCAAGCCTGAGAACTCTCGCTCAGGATTGAAATCCACTATTTGTGAAATAGGTAAACACACGTGCCTTTACTCAGAAGAGCATGCCAACTTCTTACAACTTCGCAGAGGCGAAACTTAGAATTGTCCAAGTGACTTCTTACTCTTGCACAGAATTTCTAGCTAAATCACACTTGAGCACCTAGGGCTTAAGAAGTTTTATGGCTAGTAGATTGGAAGAGTAAAGCTTAGAATGTATAAGGCTTAGAAGATTGAGAGTGAAAGATGATTTGAAATGAGAGAATTCAAGCCCTATTTATACTAGTCAGGGGAGGCAGAGTTCGGCCAGAATTCTGTCCCAAATATTCAAAACTTTGAACATTGGACAGCTTGTAGCAGGGTGTTATGAAAAATTAGGTTCCTAAAATTTATGAGGTAGAGTTCGGCCCGAATTCTATCTACCTTGGGCCAGAAAGTTTATATGGGCTATATTGGTTTGGTTTGGTTCAGGGATTGTTTGTTTTGTATGGTGGAGTTTGGTAAAGTAAGTCTAAGGATTGAGATGACTCAGTGCGACTCAACGTACATGTTCCTAGACTCAATAAATTAAAAATTTATGGGCCGAGTACAAGTACATTTGCAATGTAACAGCTTGTCGATGACATCTGTCTTGAACTTGATACGTTGCAGATGATGTTTTATCTTGAGCTTGATGTGTCGTATTGGATCATATGAGATATTATTTTGTTAATTCTCTAAATTAGTTTGACTGTGATCCAGTTTGGGTCAACAATCTCCTCCATTTTGATAATTGATAAAATAATATTTGTATGTTGCAACATTCATACCTGGACACATGTTGACGGGAGTAAAATAGTTTATTACGTATGAAGTGCTCTCCCGCAAATAGATATGTCGACTTCCCCAAAAATAGATATTTTTATCCTGATATAAAGTTTTATCCAAGCACAATATAATTCATAATATCACATCGTATACAAGATCACATAAAATATCTGTTATACTTCCCCTTTATCACTTAGCAAAATATAGCATATCTCCCCCATAAAGAGACAAAGTGAAGAAAGCAATCACACAACTTTAACCATAACCAAACTTTAATAGAGACAACTAGCAGTTTTGATAAACCAAAAGAAACTCGCAGTCATACATATGAAGGGAAATAAAAGCATAGTAGAAATAGTACTAAAGTCAGGAAATGACAAACTACAAAGCATAACTAAAAGCAGCAGCAGCAGTAGGTTAGAGGCCATAGCCATCACAGAGCATAAGAACGAGATGGACTGGCCGAATCGGATGGCTCGCTGGCAGAGCGACGAGGATCAACAAATGCAGCATCAGGATGCAGATACCGCTTGGCCCAAGGATCGTCAATCCGGTAGCCTTCGCGAGAAGGGTCCCGACCCGTAGGTAACGACATAGTAGGATATCGGGCCATATTATACTGGATGTCATGCAAGGTATTGTTGATGGCGCTCATCTGTAGAGTGGTCTGAAGTCAACTGAGTATAGCGATCGTCTTCGAAATGGAATCGGTCGCACAATATGTCTCGGATGGAGTCGAGGGTGGCCGGTAGCTCAGGCTGAGGGGCATCTGAGTCAGAAGACTCATCCTCAACGAGAGCAGAAGGAACAAGTACAGGAGCAGTCCTACGAACCTTAGATAGATAGGCAGGAGCTGGTAGAAACTGACACTTATCTAAAGAAATATGGAAGGCAGCAAAGATCATAGGAAGATACATAGCATAGACAAGTGATTTTGGCTTCTTCCTTGCACGAATCATCCAGTCCATCATCGTGCGTGGAAAATTGAAAGGAATGGTGAAGTGTAGAAAATAAAGGACCATAATTTTAAGGTAAGTGACTTCATCAGTACATCTAGCTTTGGATAGGATCGAAGAGAAAATGATGCGATAAAGTTCATAGAAGTGGTTGTTGAGATACTTGGCATGAAGTTTGCGAAGGCGAGTATTGGGTGCACACATCATATCCTTAAAGCCTTTGAATGTGAGATCACCAACAAATTGGAATTCACGAGCATTGACAATGCGCTCCCAAGAATTGGGGTCAGGGAGTTCTAAATATTATGTCAAGTCAAAGTCGTCAAACATGATGTCAATGCCGACAACCGGAGAATAGATTTTACGGTCGTCATAGGTCATGTTGTAATAAAACATTTGAATTGCATTGAGATAAATAAGTGAAGATGTATACACAAGTTCATAAAGACATACATCCTTGAAGTTAGGATCAAATTCAGAAAATACAGTAAAATTGATGGGATGTCCCGCCACAACACTACGTGAGCAAAAATCAAAATACTACTCGTTTGAGGCTTCTAACGAAATAAAAATATGCTCATTATAAGTGTTGGCATTGGAAGGAGAAGGAGGATTAAACAATGGGTGAATGGGATATGGAGGAGGAGAAGGAGGATTAGATGATGAAGCTCCTTTAGTCCTAGTCCTCTTTCCTCTATTTAAAAGTCTAGGAGCCATGATAAAAGCTAACGTAATAGAGATGGAGAATTACAATTGAAGTAGAGATAGAGAACTAAGAGATATACCAAAAAAATGAGTAATGAGGATGGAAGAGAATCACCCAAAACCTTTAAATCTTGAGTGTGGAGAGTGGAAAGCACAAATAGTGATTTTTAGGGTTAGTGTTTTGGAGAAATAAGGTTGGAGAGAGGTGAAAGATGATGCCAATGAAGAGAAAGAAGGCAAAATCGTAGTTTTTAAAAAGTAGGGCCGGCTGCACTAGCAAAACGTGGGCCCTTAATCAAACAGATTGGACAGCCAGGGATGGCTGCATGTTCTGGAACTCACTACTCAGAGTTCGGCCCGAGTTCTGCCAAAGGCAGAGTTCGGCCTGAGCTCTGTGAGGGTGGTTCAAGAGCTCCAACAAGTTTAAAAAAATGTTGACAAGATAGATAAAAGATGGTCTTGAATTAACAATAATAGATTTTATAAGCCATAAAATAAATGAAACATTCGACAAACTTTGTGAATCATTGTTCAGAATATATGCATCATTTCAGGTTAGCTGTAGGGGCCGGATCCCAGCTAGCGGTAGTTCGAAGACTAGTACACCGCGTCGTTTAGGCTTTTACGCCTTATTGTCAGAAGGACCCTTTCGGCTTGTACCAAAAACAATGCAACAAATACGAACTTGATTTTACAAGTATTTACGCAGGTATGACATATTATATGACATTTTCATTCAAGATTCCTAAGTCTCGAAGAAAGTTGAAATACTCTTCGACAAGTGGTTTAGTAAAAAAGTCTGCTAGCTGATGATCATTGTCAATAAACTCTAGATTAATAGTACCTTACAATTGATGATCACGTAGAAAATGATGTCAAATATCTATCTACTTAGTGCGTGAGTGACATACTAGGTTCTTGGTCAGGTTAATTACACTATTGTTATCACAGAATATAGGTATGTGCTTAAAAGATAAATTATAGTCTTCAAGGGTTTGCTTTATCCACAAAATCTGAGCACAACAACGTCTTGTAGCTATGTCTTCAGCTTTGTTTTAGATAATGCTATAATATTTTTTTCTTGTTAAACCAAGAGACTAAAGCTTTGCCTAATAAATGACATATGCCACTGGTACTCTTACGTCGACTTTGCATCCAGCAAAATTGGCATTAAAATATCTGATCAAGTCAAAGGATATGGTTTGGGATACCAAAAACCCACCGTAACAGTGCCTTTAAGGTATCGAAAGATACGCTTAACTGCGGTCATGTGTGGTTTCTCAGGGTTGGCTTGATAATGAGCACATAGGCAAACACTAAACATGATATCGGGACGACTAGCAGTTAAAAAGGGTAGACAACCAATCATACCTCGATACTTATATTGATCGACTGGTTTGCCACTTTTATCAGGTTCTAATTTAGTTGTTGTAGCCATCAAAGTACTGATTGGTTTAATATTGTCAAGATCAAACTTCTTCAGCATGTCCTTTGTATACGTTGATTGGCTGATGAATAATCCTTGTGAGTTTTGTTTGATTTGCAATCCAAGGAAGCAGTTAAGCCCCCCATCATGCTCATCTCGAACTCATTCTGCATACACTTGGCAAATTCTTGGCATAAAACCTCATTAGTAGACCCAAAAATGATGTCATCCACATAAATTTGCTCTAAGAGAATGGTGTCATCAATAGATTTTATAAACAATATCGTGTCAATTTTTTCTTTTGAAAAGCCTTTGTCGAGTAAGAAAGTGCTAAGGCGTTCATACCAAGCTCGAGGGGCATGTTTGAGGCCATAGAGAGCTTTCTTATGTTTAAAAGCATGATCAGGAAATTTGTGATTTTTAAAACTAGGTGTTTGTTTTACAAACACTTCTTCTTTAATAAAATTGTTAAGAAAAGTACTTTTGACATCCATTTAAAAAACTTTGAAATTTTGGAAGTTTGCAAAGGCAAAAGCATGGATTGATTCAAGTCATGCAATAGGAGCATATGTCTCATCGTAGTCGATACCTTCTCTTGGTTGTATCCTTGAGCTATGAGATATGTTGTTACGTGTGACTGAATCGTCCTCATTAACTTTGTTACGAAAGACCCATTTAGTACCAATGATCGAATGATCAACAGGTTTAGGAACAAGTTCCCAAACCTGATTTCTTTCGAATTGGTTGAGTTCTTCTTGTATTGAAGATATCCAAATTCATCAGAAAAAGCTTCTATAAACATTTTTGGGTTCTATTTGTGAAATAAAAGCAGTGCTAGCAATAGAGTCTCTAACAGATGATCAAGTACTTACCCTTTTTGATACATCACATATTACCAAGTTTTTCGAATGTGATGGTATGAAACGAAATTTCTTTGGTAAACCTTCCAGAGAACTGGTTCCAGATGTTGTATCCATAGGTATAGAAGTTGATGATTTGATATGTATGTCATCGTCATCATCGAAAATAGCATTTATACTATTATTCTCATCAAAGGTTACATTAGCAGATTCTTTAATAATCATAGAGCGCTTGTTAAACCTCTATACCATTTACTCTTGGTAGCATAACCAAGAAAAATACCTTCATCAGCTTTGGCATCAAACTTGCCTAGTTGTCTTTCGTATTCCGGATAAAGCAACGACAATCAAACATTCGAAAATAGGAAATAGTTGGTGTTCTATCAAACCAAAGTTCATAGAAAGTTTTTTTCAAAATATGTCGAATCAAAACCCTATTCAAGACATGGCATGTTGTACTTACAGCTTCTGCCCAAAAATATTTCGAAAGTGAAAATTGATTCAGCATGATTCTAGCCATATCGCCAAGAGTTCTATTCTTTCGTTCCATAACACTATTTTGTTGGGGAGTTCTAGGACACAAAAAATTCATGATTAAAACCACTTGAGCCATAAAGCTTTTTGAAATTGGAGTTTTGAGTTCGCCGTTATGATCACTTCGGATTCGAGTAATTATGAAGCTTTTTCTTTTTGAACCTTTTTAGCAAAAACTTCGAAAACAGAAATAGTATCACTTTTGTTTGGAAGAAAGAAAATCCAAGTAAATCAAAAAAATTATCAACAATTACAAAAGCGTTTAGTTTTCCACCAAGACTGGCCACTCTACTAGGACCAAATAAATCCATATGAAGCAGTTGCAAAGGTCTAGTAGTACTTACAGAGTTGACGGATTTAAAAGATGATTTGGTTGCTTTATTTTTCTAAATTCGGCACATACCGCATCCTTTTTGAATGTAATGTCAAGTAGTCATCTCACTAGCTTCTTGGATAAAGTCTTGATATGGTATCCATGTTTGCATGTCCAAGATGCATGTGCCACAGTAGTATTTCTTCTTTATGAGCGTAGATGCATCTTTCTACATTGTTAGTATCTCTAGACAGATAGAATATGTATATATATCTTCACTTATCCCTTCAAAAGCGATGTCTCCAGATGATTTATCATATATGGAGCATTTAGTTGTTCTAAAGTTAATATCATACATGATCAGCAAGATGACTAATGCTGAGCAAGTTATACTTTAACTCTGTTACTAAACAAACATCTTTAATGACGGGAGAATGAGGGTTACCAATAGTACCGTTACCTATGATATAACCTTTCAGATTATTGCCGAAGGATACATATCTTCCCTCTTCATCGATAGTGTTGCAAAAAAATTTGTATTTTAGTCGTGTGTCGCAAGCACCTACTATCAAGAATCCACTTACTTTTAGAGAATGAAGGAAGGTCCACCTACACCACGAGTAGATGTGACCTTTGGTACCCAAATCTTTGAGGGTCCTGAAAGGTTAGTCTTCGATACCCATGCATATAGTTTTAAATCAACTAATCTTCTAATTCTACACTGTGGTGAAGTGTGTCCATGTTTACCACAGTAGTGACATATAGCATGTATTGGTGTTAGGTATAGGATAATAGTGATGTCTATGTGTTTCTCGTGCTGCAAAAACGTGTGTTCATAAAAGCATTTCTGTGTGCCATGTGTATGTGGGGTGTTTGTCGTGCTGCATGTGAATATATGTACATAAAGGCATGATTGTGTGCAACATGAGTATGTGTCTTTCTTGTGACATGTATTCTTCTATTGAGCAATCTTTTGTCTTGTGTACATGTTGTGACTGTGAGATTGAGTTTGGGGTTGTTCAACTTGTTTCCCCAATCTGATCTCTAATCTTTTAGAGGCATTGTACATATCATCAAACTTGGCAGTCAAGGCATCAATTCTTACAGCAACAATATTATACTTCTTTTTTTGTCTGAGAGTTCTTTATTGAGTGTTGTGATATCACGTATTTATTTCTCAATAAGATTCGGCATCGTGTAAGCTTAATTTAAGATTGGATACCTCCTCAGTGTTCTCCGTGGTGGAGTGTCTCTAACATTATCAAGCAAGTATAAAAGTCTATGAATCTCAACTTCATGAGTCTTGATCTTATCCTTTGCATGGTTATACTTGCTAAGTAACTTCTTGTGATCTTCAAGTAAGTCACTAAAGGCATCTCCAAGTTCATCAAAAGTAAAGTCATCAAGTGGATCATTTGTTACCTTTTCAGACGTTGCCATTAGGCAAACGTTTGCAGTATCTTGGGGAGAGTCCTCTTCTTCTTCTGAGTTACTGGCTTCGCTTTCTTGCCATGCTTGTGTAGGCATTTTATCGTCATCTTTGTGTGCTGTTCCTTCTTCCTTTGGTTGAAACGTAGGAACTTCTTGAAGTTGCGAACCATGAGCGTTGATCATCACCATCAGAGTCATCATCGTTTGTTTCTTCTGGAGCTGCCTTTTGACGATGAGCTCTTAGCACGATTTTTTTCTTTGGAGACATTTTTTTAAAGTCTTTGAGATCGAGCTCATCATCATCAGTTTGCCCATCAGAGTTTTCAGAGACATAATTGTAACACCAATTTTTAAATAAGGGTAATTTTGAAATTTTATGATCTTAGTTATTTAATTATGATATTTAAATGATAATATAATTTTTTGGTGATTTTTAATCAATTTAAAACTATTTAAAATCATGACTAATGATTTTGATGTGCAGCTAGAGAAACCCTAGAGACTGTCTACCCTAGAGCCTAACCCTGTGATTTGGAATATTAATTATCATTTTTAGCCTAGGGGTAATTGGTCATTTTGACTTATTAGAATTATTAATTTATTATTGGATTGATGGTTGTTGATTTTGACTTTTGCTAGTTGTGACTTAAGAGACTAACCTAGATGCTGACTCTAGTTAAGGTGACTTGATTAGCATGGTGAGACCCTAATCTAACTTAAGTCGACTTGGTTTTGACTTGAGTGATTTAGCTCTTGAGAAAATTAGGAAGGATTTTAATGTTGGATTTAAGGCTAAGGTAGAGAGCCCATTGCTCCTTTATGACCAGCCAATTAGGGCTCCCAACCCTATAAAGTCATCTCCTCCATGTTCTTGCCTTCTTTGTAATGTTTCAACATTTTAAAGAAAGAGGTAATGTCGTTTCTTCCCCAATCCCTAGATTCTTCAATTTTAATCCTTTTTCACTCTAGTCTTTTGCATATGATCCTAATCTAGACCTATTTTGTATTCATGGAGAGAAATCTCAGGTTTAAAACAATTTGGGGATTTGGCTATCAAGAAGAACACCCCCCATTTGAAGCTTTCTCTTGAGATGGACACCTATAGGTAAAACCACTTAAATTATATTTTAGTTCGATTTCTTTGCATATTAGGCTAGATCTAGGTGTTCCCTAGCTGTCCCCGAGATTTGGGCACAATTCGTTTCCATTTCGTGTCCGTATCGGATACGTATCAAAATAGGTACATATGTGTTTGTAGAAATGCCCCTTACGGATTTATTTTCGTATTTTGAATTCTAATTACAAGGATCGCTAGATCTAGGTGTGTGTAATAACTTTTGTGAAGGATGATTTGCATTTTGTGTCTTATTATGTCAGATTTTATGCTTGGATACGCAGCACGGTGCTCGTTTGAGTGCCCTGCTGCCCGTGTCCTGGTTTGCACTGGACACACCACTTCATGACACGAAATTCGGCATGGAGACTCCCTAGATGACTGACACGAGGCCTACAAAGTTTCGTAGGATCTCGTTGACTGTTTGGGGAGAACTTCGACCCGCACTACACGCGCATGGTCGTGCACTGGTTTGTAACTCAGACCCGGCACGGCCTCGACCCGGCACTGATACATGTCTCCAGTTTGAAAATTTCTGAAATTGATTCCCTATTTTAACTAAAATTTGGTGCTTAAATTTACATGTTAAATTCATTTGCATAAGTATTAGTTGCTGCTAGTTTGGAGTTGCATGTTAGGTTAGGGTTTGCACTCGAGAAATGGATTTTCGATTGTGGGTTGGACTGAAACTTTCTAGATTTTAGTGTTAGTTTGAATGCTGAATTTTAATCCAGTTTAAAAACTGAATTGTTGTTAAGATTGCCATGTTTAATCCATTTACGTTTTGTTAGTTCACTGTTGAGGTTGTCACATGTTAGTTTTGTTTAAATTCTTGGTGGTGTTTGGTGCTAGGAGTATAGATTTTGAATTTGGAAATTGGGTTAGACTAAATATGAACTGTTAGCTAATTAGGAACTGTCCAATTCTGAGAATCCTAAGAACTGCCATCACCTGAGATCAGGAACACCCAGAAATCTGCGGACACACACATTGCATTCTGTTTTCTCCTATTTACACACATGTACCATATCACATATACACACAAAACTGAATTTTAAAACTGAGATGCTGTGTTCAAAGAGTTCTTTTGGTTTTAACTGAATTCAATTAGTTTAAATACGAATTGTGATTGTTATAAATACATTGATAGATAGGTAGATGACTGGGGATTCGAATGGGATAATGTGCATTCGAAATTCACAAGCTCAAGGACTGAACAGTAGTTGAACTTAAGATTTCCTTTTTATGTAAAAATAAGAACTTTATTGCATTGACACCTTGTTCTGGCACTTCTAGACACACAACAGTTCACTCATATTTGCTAAATACCCTTGTTCTGTGGACACATTCACTCTTGACACTTGTTTGCATGTCTGTGACACTATGACACTCTTCACACCCACTGCACTTTACTGCACACGCTTTGCTATGCTGTACACCTAATGGACACTCATACACACACAAGTTCCAGAAAACCCACACATTGATTTCTATGTAAAACACACACTGGTACACTTCATACACCTGCTACACTCTTCGACTGAACACTTGACACGTTGACACTGATTTGAATACTAAGACACATCCTTACACTACAACCTGTGAGCTAATATTTCTTTTGCATTGACCCTGAGGACTTAGTTGAGATATATCACACATACATCCTATCTAAATCCCATTTTCCTGAGAAAACTAACCCATTTACTGCTCTCTAATATACCCACACACATTACAGTGATTCCCCACTGTCACTAATGTTTAACACATACACACAAAATTGTAAAATCTGAGAACCTAGGATTGAGTCCCTCTACTCATACTCACACACTAACCTGGACTGAAATCTGGATCCCCCTACTGTCCTGTTCTAGACAGATTTGTATTCCTGAGAACACAAGAACATTGCCACACATGTTCACACACATTTGGGTGTATATTGAATCTAAACCTGAGTACACACCTACACAATTCTATACACACACACACATGTACAAAACCCTTATTCCTATTAACCCACACACATACAGTATGACACACACTCTTAGCCCCTCTCACATCTCTCTATATATGTATAGTAGTGACACGTATATATGTATATAAGTTGATGAATGAATGAATGCATGAATATGTATATATAGTTCCTATGGAGGTTGGTTGATCGTATGCTAAATTGATTATAGGCACATAGCCTATACAAGATAGCCCTATATGTTTGCCTAATATATTGGTATATGAATGTAGGCTTGAGAGGAATGTAGGTTAATTTTAAATAAGTTAAATGTATGTTATATTAGACATTGCTAATTGAACTATCTAGGCAATAGCCTATATGTGTGTACCTATCTATATATATAATAAATGTATGCATATATCTACTTGTAAATATGCTTGCCTGGTTTGGTTTAGGCTTTTGTTGAGTGCTAGCTTAGCCTGGTTTGGCTTGTGCTTGTATTTGGTTTCTAGACTAGGTTGGTTAGGCCTAGTGAGACTTGTTAGACTTGTTGGGGCTAGGACTTAACCTAGTTGACCTAGCTTGACTAGTGTGATTGACTAGAGTTGACCAAGTGTTGACTATAGTCTAGTTTGACCTAGACAGCATGCAGATGCATTGTAGATTACATTTATCATCCCCTGTATACATCTTAACTTGTGTTGCTCTAACTAGGAGTCAGATACCTCATCTCGAGAAGTATATTCTCACAACTATTCAGATACCCGGCGAGTACATTCTCTAATCATTTCATAACTTGCTTAGAATTATATTCCTGCTCTAGTTTACCTTATTTGATGCTGTCACGATATTATCACGGATTTGTACTATATGGATCCCTACATTGAGATGTTATCCCCCTCGGGAGCATCAGATACATCATGTCGTGTTTTATGTACATCATGTATTCCTCGCTCTCATGTTATTCATGTTTTTCATGTGCATGATCGTTCATACATGCTCGTGTACTCTCATGTGCTCTCATGTTCGATCATGTTTCTCATGTATCTCATGTATAACCTATATTTGATGTGCACCCATTTATGGGCCTTTATGTGAATTTTATGTGCACTCATTTATGAGTCCTCATGTATACTTCATGTGCACCCATTTATGGGCCTTCATGTGAATTTCATGTGCACTCATTTATGAGCCCTCATGTATACTTCATGTGCACCCATTTATGGGCTTTCATGTGAAAATCATGTACGTAACATAACTTGTCTGGATCCTTGTGTATTGATTGGGGTATGGGAGAGTATAAATAGTCATGTGAACAATTCCAAAGTAGTATAACCATGTGCGCCTCTTTAGTATATTCATGTGCAAATCCAACCGTTCACATGTCGACTTTGTACTCTAAATACTAGTCACTGGTAGCTCTCTACTTATAGTTGATATTTCTATTACAGTTCTCTCTCTATTTACATCATGTACTTCTTTCAGATTCATGTATCATATTCTCTTGCATGTTTATATTTTCTAACCTGTTATGATCTGCGTGAGATGTATTGTACTCGCTCCCGTCCTGACTGGACCTGTAAATTTTTTACAGAGGATGATGAGGAAAACGTACACCCCTTACTTTGGAGCTTGCCTAGATGACACTCACGACCTGGACCCCTGGGGAGGTTCAGGCAGATGCTGAGGATGATACCCATGCTTAGCGTAGATAGTCTAGTCTGTTCCTTATTTTTATGATTAGTAGTTGTTTGGATTCAGAGTTGTATTATTTGGAGACTGGTAGTTGTTGAGACTTATGTTATTTCATTCTACTGTACCTCAGTTGAGGATTTCTTTATCTATTACCATGTGCTATATTCTACCTTTAGATTGTGATTGAGTTGTATCTTCTGTGATTGGCCTCCTTTGGAGAGTATTTCATGTTATGTTAGTTGTAGTTCATGACCTAGAACAGCGTTCTACCGCCGACACTACGGTAAGCTGGACGCTGTTACGTACACGTACCCTCACGGTGGGTACGGGTCGTGACATTTTTAGTAGTGGCCCATGCAGGTCGAGTCTATGTAGTGATATTCGAACTAGAGTATCACTACAGCCTACAGTAGGATAGGATATTTTGAAGGTACTCAATCACATTAGGAAAAACTCATAATCAGATTCTTGTTACCTAAAATTGCTACATTATTTTCCTTCTTAAAAATAAACCGTCCTCCCTTGATGTTAACATTTTATTCTCAGTGATTGTCCTCTCATTTGATCTGTCTTCAGGATGGTTATGGAGATGCGATCTCATCTCGAGGGAAGACACCACTGAGGGGTCTACCACTCCTCATCATGATCAGTAGGGCCCCGAGATTGTAGCTTCTGTTATGCAAGCTCAGGCTGGGATATCTACAGCTTGTAGGAGTGCACCTCTTCCTACTCCGAGACTTTCCCCAGTCATCTCGAACGTTCTTCAGCAGCAGTATCTGCAGCAGATGCCCCGCTTGTAGTTTCAGCAGAAGTATCAGCAGCCGAGGGTCTACTTTCAGCAGCGGCAATTTCAGGACCGTGTACCCTTTCAGCAGGCACAGCAGCCACAGGGGCAGCAGCAGGCCCCGGGATAGCAGCTTGTCATCATTTACCCTTTCTGCAAGAGACCAAGGAACGATTGGGACGAATGCCGGAAGAGGTTGGGCAGATGTTTACTTTGCGGAGGATCCGATCATCGGCTGAGAGAGTGTCCTGAGTCATTTGGACAGACAGTTCAGGGAGCAGGAGCTAGGGCTCTGGTAGGCCAGCAGAAGGGATTACCCTTACCTATTCAGCAGCAGAGGAACATGCAACATCAGCAGCAGGCCAGGGGAGACCAGCGGGGGCGAGCTTTCGCCAGGACAGTCGAGGATGCTCAGGCCATTGGAGATCTAGTTGCAGGTTCCGTTCTTTTGATTCCAATTATGTAATTGCCTCCTATAACTGTCTTGAAAATTCGATTCCCTCTGTTCCTTATTGATTGATCAATTTTGTCATGTTGATCTTGCGTTATGTTTGATTTTATTCTGAGATAAATCACATGGGCTAGATGACCTCAGTTATGGGAACTAGAATCTTCGAGTGTGTGTTAGCTGGCATAGTGAGGATATATAGTCAGATTTAGGATATATTTCTCAGGTGTGGGATTTTAAGGTTTTCGCTGCCAAACATGCGACAATACAAAATTTTTAAATACCGTGATTCTAGAGGTATGTGCCTTAGTCAAGGACTCTGTGATTATCGTAGCCTTGCTCACTAGCATGACGAAGATTCTGAGTATCATGATTTTGGACAGACACATATGATTATCGAACTGTGTGATTGAGACAATAATTGTGGGGGTGTTTGACCTAGAAGTATTACTACCATCTTAAATTTCGAGGACAAATTTTTCTAAGGTGGGTAGACTTGTAACACCCATTTTTCTAAATAAGGGTAATTTTGAAATTTTACGATTTTAGTTATTTAATTATGATATTTAAATGATAATATAATTTTTGGTGATTTTTAATCAATTTAAAGCTATTTAAAATTATGACTTGTGATTTTGATGTACAGCTAGTGAAACCCTAGAGACTGTCTACCCTAGAGCCTAACCCTGTGATTTGGAATATTAATTATCATTTTTAGACTAGGTATAATTTGGTTATTTTGACTTATTAGAATTATTGATTTATTTATTGGATTGACGGTTGTTGATTTTGACTTTTGCTAGTTGTGACTTAAGAGACTAACCTAGATATGACTCTAGTTAAGGTGACTTGATTAGCATGGTGAGACCCTAATCTAACTTAAGTCGACTTGGTTTTGACTTGAGTGATTTAGCTCTTAAGAAAATTAGGAAGGATTTTAATGTTGGACTTAAGGCTAAGGTAGAGAGCCCGTTGCTCATGTGACTTATCCCAAAGCGCACTAACTAGAAACTCTAACCCTAATTTTATCCTTTATGACCAGCCACTTAAGGCTCCCAACCCTATCAAGTCATCTCCTCCTTGTTTACCTCCTTTGTAATGTTTCAACATTTTGAAAAAAGAGGTAATTTTATTTCTTCCCCAATCCTTAGATTCTTCAATTTAATCCTTTTTCACTCTAGTCTTTTGCATATGATCCTAATCTAGCCCTATTTTGTATTCATGGAGAGAAATCTCAAGTTCAAATCAATTTAGGGATTTTGGCTATCAAGAAGAACACCCCCATTTGAATCTCTTGAGATTGACACCTATAGGTAAAACCCTTAAATTGTATTTTTATTCCGATTTCTTTGAATATTTGGCTAGATCTAGGTGTTTCCTAGCTGTCTCCGAGATTTGGGCACAATTCGTGTCCATTTCGTGTCCGTATCGGACATGTACCATAATAGGTACATAGGTGTTTGTAGAAATGCCACTTAGGGATTTATTTTTGTATTTTTGAATTCTAATTACAAGGATCTCTAGATCAGGTGTATGTAATAACTTTTGTGAAGGATGATTTGCATTTCGTGTCTTATTGTGTCAGATTTTGTGCTTGGACACGCAGTACGGGGCTCGTTTGAGTGCCCTGCTGCTCGTGTCCTGGTTCGTACTGGACACACCACTTCACGACACAAAATTGACATGGAGACTCCCTAGATGACTGACACAAGGCCTACAAAGTTTCGTAGGATCTCATTTACTTGTTAGGGAGAACATCGACCCGTACTGCACGTGCACGGTCGTGCACTAGTTTGTTTCAGTCTGAATTCGCGCACTGACACGGGCTTGTAACTCGGACATGACACGACCTCGACCCGATATAGGGTGCTAGACCCTAGCCCTATCCTAGACAAACCTACATACATGAGAACGAGACACAAGTCGCTCTGCGTCATGAGCACGAGGATCTGTCCTCGCCGCACGACACGGCTGAACCTAGTACAGTATAATTGGGTGTTTGGTTGATTGGGATACGTTCGTGTCCAGTTTTTGGATATGATATGAATTACTAGACACGTGCACATACTCTAGAGTCATTACCAACCTTTTGTTTACAATGTATTTGATTTTTATTGTGTTTTGGGTTCGAAATTGGGGTTCACTGATACATGTCTCCAGTTTGAAAATTTCTGAAATTCATTATCTGTTTTAACCGCATATATATATGATTATTATTATAGCCCAAACTATTTTTAATCTAAGCCTAGAACAGAAACAATAGCAGGCCCATATTCCAAATAAATTATGAAAAATAAGCCACTAAAACTAATTTCTATTAACAACCCAAGGAAAATTAAAGGCCAATATAAACTAATGTGTTGGACTTGAGGCCTAAAAAATTAAACCCATACCTATCCTCTACTGTGAAAAATAACAAAATAAAATTAAAGAAAAAGGAAAATGAAGGAAGAGTTTAAGAAAGAAGGAAGAAGAAGAGAGAGAGAGAGCAGAGATCGAGAGAGGGGGGTCGAGAGGCAAAGAAGAGGGGATAGGAAGAGGGAAGCAAGAGCGGAGAAAGCACTCACAACAGGGTCGGTGTGACGATGCACAGGCTGTGGCTGGCTGGGTTGGTAGCCACGGTGTCAACTACGGTACTGGAGCTTGGTCCTGACGTATGGTAGAAGGAGAAGGCCTGGGCACAGGCGTGACGGTCGACCACACGGCGGTACGACACCGGGAGGAGAAGATCGGTTAGGTTAGGGTTTTGCTTTTTTTTTTGGTGGCATTGCCGGTAGCTGTTGATGGTATTTAGAGATAGTTTCTGGGGATGGTGATGGTGGTGGTAGTTGACGGTGGAGGTGATGGTCGGGGACAATGGGTCAGCAGGGATGGTCGTTGTTGTTGGGTTGAATGGGGTCGGCGAGTAGGTCATGAGCTGGTGGCAGCCCTGGTACGGCTGGCTATTCATCGGGGTAGGGAAGGAGGAAGGTTCCGGGGATTTCAACGGTGGTCATCGGGGCTAAGGAAGGATGAGGCAGGGATTGGCATTACCGAAACATGGAAGGGCAGGTGGGTCCTGGCCTAGCGTCGAGACGAGCATAGCGTAGGAGTGATGGCGTATGGGCTACTCGACAAGTCGGTGGGTTCTGGCAGCAGACCTATTTAGCCGGGCTAGGCTAGGGTTTTGGATTGTATTTTTGGTGATTGTATGGTCCATGTCGGCTTGTCAACACAGATACAGGGATTGACTCTGGTGTCCGATGTGTCAGACACAGGCGGACGATGTATATGTAAAAGAAAAGCAATAGAAAGGGGATAGTGGACACGGACACGATGCACCGTATACGATGGATGGTTGGAGCTAGTAGAGTAGAAATTATTTTGGAGAAAGTTAGGAGAAGGGACCTCTTTAAATAGGAGTTGAATTTCTAATCAAATAAGGATTACTAGCCCCTAGAGATAAATTTCCTTATATAGGGAGAGGACTCCTAATTGGATACGGACTACGAGTTCGATTGGATAATCCTCTCCTTTCATTTAAATCAAATAAACATTTAAATATAAATCAATGTAATCGCAATCATGTAAATGAATATATATATTCGATATTATCAAACAATTTAAATCATATACATTGAAATCTAAATCAAACAATTGATTACTACAATAATTTAAATAATATTTAATATTGTCAAATCTAAATTCAAATAAATAGTCATCCTAGTAATTTAATTATAACGATATTATCAAAATAATTTAAAAAATACTTTATAAGTGAAAATCTTATTTAAAATAATTTGGCAAAAAATATTTTATTCGTTCAAAATAAATATAATTTTTAAATTATTTTCGAAGCCAATAGTTTGAAAGTCCAAAAATAATAACAACCATCTTTATGATGTCAATAAAAAATTCAAGACTAAAATATTTTTATTAGTACATTCAAAACATTTTTGTTTGCCATTAAATATCAAAGACGGGTATTACAGAAACACTGAAATTGATTACAAACTCACTTGTACAAAGAAAAGCCTAGAAAGAAATCCTAGGAAATAATCTAAGTACAATTGTTTAGTTTTTGATTCTGGGGGTGACGGTGGAGGCTCGGAAAAGTGTATCAACTCTGCCTTACTTCTTGGACTATCCGACGCAGTCTTTAGCTCTTGAAGAAATTGTCTTTCGAAGGTTGCCAGCCTTTTGCAGGGGTGTGGCACCCTGCTATTTATAGTAATAGGTGTTTTGAACCGCAAAGATGGCCCGTGTCCACGTGGCTAATCAGCACGCGAAGACCCGCTCTTTGGCCGCCAGCTGGCGATCTATTTGGATTTTGTTGCAGCAAATCTTGGTGGTTAAGACTTGGTCAGCCTGCCACGTGTCCTATCATAGGATAGAAATCATTTGAGCCGCATGAGTCTCTCAGTTTTCGGCCATGTTGGGCCGTATAAGACTCATGCGGCTTAAGTCGCAGCCTTCCTTAGTCCGCATGTAGCTTAAGGACTTTTGAGCCGTTATAGATTCTTTATTTTGGGCCGCATAAAGCTCATGCAGCTTAGGTTACAGTCACCCTTGGCCGCATGAAGCTTAGAGACTTTAGGGCCGTATATGTTTGAGCCGTATAAGGTTCATGCGGCTTGGGTAGAAATCCTTCGGTCGTATGACATTTTATCTGATCACGTCTTATCTTTTTGTCAGAGTGTCAAAGCTGTCATTTTTGTTAGTTTTGACAGAATTTGCCAGCTTTACCAGACGGACTGATCAACTTGGCTGTATATCTTTCTTCTGTGGCTCGAATCAGTCTGGTTGTCGACGGGCCGTATAGGGTGCTGAATCTGTCATGCGGCTTTATGCGGACCAGTTTGGCCCAATGTACTTATGCGGTAAATTGTGACTCGCATAAACCCCATATTTTCCATACTCTACAAGACCCCCTTCAAAGTTTTTAAATTGCAAATTTAGAATACTTTGAATAAGAAGCATGAAGATATGTCAAGCCACATGGAGTCTTCATGTCATGAGAGACCTTTAGTCCCAGGAAGATCTTGAGCTACAGAGAGATTTTGAGCGCAGAGGGATCTTGAACCGCAGAGAGACCCTACCAGCTTGCCAGCTGTCACTGCTGCATTTAATTCGATTTGGATTTGGGTTCTTTTTTGAGATAAAGTCGACGGTTACTAGGATAAAATCCCCAAGCGTCGTCATTATCTTTAATGATCTCGAGAATCGAAGAGGCACTTTTTGAGGTAACGCCGATGGTTACTAGGGATAAAATCCCCAAATGTCGTCATCATCTTTAATGATCTCGAGAATCGAAGAGGCACTCTTTGGAAACTCTATAAATAGGGGTCATTCGGAGAGATATTTTTCTCTTTCACCTTTCTCCTTCGTCTTTATCTTTCTGCCTCAATTTAGCCATGGCTCCAAAAGCTTCCAAGTTGACTGGTGCTGCGGCCAATGGGAAGGGACTTGCCTCTCCGTCGAGAGCGGCAGACTCTCCTTCTATTCATCCCGACATATAATCCCCTATCAAGGGTAAGGACGGTAGGAAGACGATGACTAAAATTTTGAATGGCCATATCACATATTTTATGCGCAGGCCTATCATATATTGCCTTTGTGCTTTAAGCCTGGTCGATGCATGCCCTATCTCATTTGGACCGCATGTGTTCAGTATGATAGGGCCGCATGGGCTGAGCTGCATAAGCGCTACTCATTAGAACCTGAACCTCATAAGTGCCCCAGGACTGATCCGCATAAATACTTTATAACTGAGCCGCATAAGTACCTTTGATTGAGCCGCATGAGTGTCTCATGATTAATCCACAGGAGTACTTCATGACTGAGCCGCATGAACTATCTAAGTGCGTCACGACTGAGCCACATGAGCACTTCATAACTGCGCTGCATAAGCGCCTTATGACTGAGCCGCATAAGTGCCTCATGACTGATACATAAGCACTTCATGACTGAGCCACATGAACCGCCTAAGTACCTCATGACTGAGCCGCATGAGTATGTTTGGTTAGGCCGCATAGCTGAAAAGGTGTCATTTATTTTTTCTCGCTGCTAAGCCTTTTCTATATTTTGTAGGGATCTGGCTAGCAAACTTCTCCAGGACCGGTGTCGACGATAGAGTAAAAATGTACCATTCTGACACATACATCAGACAGCTCAAAACTTCTCATGCTTCAGAAGAGTTTTTTCTGTGCCATTTTGGCATACACATCAGACAACTCAGAACTCTTCATGCTTCGGAAGAGTTTTCCCCAGGTGGTAGGAAGAACCTTTATATCTCAGAGAGTTGGACGGTGGTCAGGCATCGTCATGAACGTCCTGTCTTCATGGCTCTCCAAGTAGGCAAAACCACCATCAGGGATATTATTTTGAAGGTATGGTCCTTCGAAGGAGCGGGGCTAAGGTATCCGCAATACGGAGGGGAGAAAAGCATGCTATATTTGTCCTCCTCTGGGCAGCTCCTTGGAGATAGAATAGCCTTGTTTGCTTCTCAGCAATAATACATCACTTCTTTCGAGGGCCAAAACTGATTTTTGGTGAAGGCGAAGTACTGTCAAACTGACCAAACTATGTATTGCTAGATTTTCTGCTGTTGATGTAGTCCTGTGAATGTAAATAAAAAGAATACATTCACTCCATTCCTTATTTGTGGTATTTTGTGGTGCTTGTACTAGGGCCTAATACAACATTTTGTGTTTGATAAAGGACATCCCGCTGGAGGACTTTTTGTGGACCTATTGCCCTTTTGTGCATCTAAAATACGAATAAATAGATTTGAATGATATTTTATAGACCTACTACTCTTTGTACACTGACGGTGCGAGTAATAGATTAGGATAGGTTTTATGGAACTATTACCCTTCTGCGCACTGGTGGTACGGGTAATAGATTAGAATAACTTTTGTGGACCTATTACCCTTCTGCTCACTGGCGGTACGGGTAATAGATTTTGAAATAAAACCCAACAGAGGTAATATGGATGTGACAGGTTTTGTGGTCTTAACACCATGTCTTTTATCCCGGGTTGGGCACAGGTGTTAAGTCGGGAGACTATCGGTATCAGAGGTAATATGGACGTGATACACGATAATCAGAAATGATTTTTGGTGGACCTATTACCCTTTTGCGCACTGGTGGTACGAGTAATAGATTCAAGACAAAACCCAACAGAGGTAATATGGACATAATAGGTTTTATGGTAACACCATGTCTTTTATCCCTAGTTGGGTAGAGATGTTAAGCTAGAAGGTTGTCTATATCAGAGGTAATATGGACGTGATATATGACAATCGAAATATCAGAGCAGAAGTTCAGAGGTACTAATATACGTGACTTGTTACTCGAGAAATACAATATGAGTCCCCTTGGAGGGAACATAGTGTAAGTTCAGAGGTACCTGATATACATAACTCGACACTCTAGGTAGTATGGGGATGTTTTTAAACATAGTATTTTTAGAAACTTGTCATTTATAGGCATCATGAGCAAGTCCCCATTCTGCTTTGCGAGCCGGTATGAGCCATTGGAGAATACAGTCTCGATGATGAACTGACCCTTCCATTTATGCTGGAATTTATCGGGGGTCTTGTGAGTCATGACCATTGGTCGACGAACGGCCAAGAGGAGATCGCCGACTTGGAATATCTCTGTTTGACTTTCTTGTTGAAAGCCCGGAAGATGGGCGCTTGGTAGAGCTCTATGCTTTGTTGAGCTTGTAAACGCTTCTCGTCTAAGGCCTCCAGTTCTTGTAGCCGTCGACGGTGATTGTCATCCGACGTCAATCGGTAAGTAAGGTCCACTCGAAGTGAGGGGATCTGAGTCTCCAATAGGAGAACTGCCTCGCTCCCATAAACCAAGAAGAACGGTGTATTTCCTGTAGCCGTCCGAATCGTAGTACGATACGCCCATAAGCACTCGCCAAGCTTTTTATTCCAGTCGCATTTGTTTGACGACACGAACTTTTTGAGGAGCTTGATTATGGTTTTGTTGAAAGCTTCAGCCAGACCATTAGCCGATAGGTTATATGCCGTCGAGGCCATGTTCTGAATCTGATTCTTGTCACAAAATTGATAGAAAGCGTGACTTACGAACTGTGAACCATTGTCGTAAATAATCCTCCGGGGCAGTCCAAAACGGTAGATGACGTGATATTTTATGAAGCTAATCATGTTTGATGTCTTTACCTCTGCAAGCGGAACAACTTCCGCCTATTTGGAGAAGTAATCGGTGATTGCAAGTAAAATGATGCCCCCTAGACGACGTGGGGGTGATTGGCCCAATATTGTCCATTCTCCATGCTTCAAATGGCCAAGAAGCCACTGTTGGGTGCAAGAATTCGGATGGTAGATGTATAAAATCTGTATGGATCTGGAAAGCCTTACACTTCTTTGCATAATCAACTGCATCTACTACCATTGTGGGCCAGTAATAACCCATCCGATGGAGACGATCTTACAATTTTGGGCCAGGTTGGTAAGCCCCGCAAGCACCATCGTGAGCCTCGCGTAAGGCTTCTTTAGCTTCTGCATTTGACAGGCATCTTAACAGTAGCCCGTCATAGGATCATCGATATAACATTTTCGTCTCAGTATCATAGAAGAATCTGAGAGAGTGCCTTCTGATTGAATTTGCTTCCTTCACATTCTCGGCAGAATTCGTAGACGGTAAAGTCGTTAAGTGGGCGTCTCCAGTCTTGTATGTTGTTGGTTATCTGGGCGAAGTAACTCTTACCCAATTGAACATTGTTCTTGGGACAAACCAGCTCATAGCTATCACGTCGACTAGATGATGAGTATCATTTAGAAGTGCCAAGGAAGCGGTGAAGCCTTCTAGGGCATCGACTTCGATATTTTGGAGCCTAGAAACATGCTCTATAAAGAACCCTTCTAAGGTTGTAATGATGGTAATTGATGTCTGATAGTAGGGAATCAGGTCCTCGTTGTAAACCTCGTATGAGTCTTGGATCTGGTTAACGACCAACTGCGAGTCACCATACGCTTCCAAGTATTTGATCCCTACTTCTTTTACGAGTTAGAGTCTGATGACTAGAGCATTATATTCGGCTACGTTATTTAAGCAGGGTTCTGAGAATATGTCCGATTGACCCCAGTCCAGAGGGAAAATTAATACTACCCGACTCCAGTGACGATATCACCTTGTGGCCCCGTTCTTGAAGCACCATCAAAGAGCATTCGCCAAATGGCATCATGTGAAGTCATGTTTGAGTGACGACTTTTTGGGATTTTTTTATAAATCTTAGCTGTTTTTGAGCCTGAATGTGCTGCTAAGAAGTCGGCGAGGGCTTGACCTTTAACAGCCTTTTGGGACAAAAACTATGTCGTAGGGGATAATAGTATCGCCAAGGTGGCTAGATGAGAACTGAGTGCGCCTGGTTTAGTCATGAGAACCTGAAAGGATTGATCGTGAGACAACATAGATGGTCTGCCCTATCACATAGTGTCGTATTTTCTGAATGGCGAACACTAGGGCAAGGCACTCCTTCTCTACGGCGGTGTACCTATTTTCCGGTCCTACCATCATCCGGCTGAGATAGTAAATGTCTTGTTCATATCCCACATCATTATTCTGTGCTAGCAAAGCATCGAGGAAGTGTTCCATCACCCGTACATAGAGCAGGAAGGGCTTTCGGCGACCGGGGCTACCAAAACTGGCGGATTCATCAGGTACTCCTTAATGTCATCAAAGGCATGCTTATGACATTCCTCGTTCCATACGAAAGAGACACATTTCCTCATGAGTTGAGTGAAGGGTTGACATCGCCCTGAGAGGTTAGATATGAACCTCCTGATTTAGGCTAGTCTTCCCTGAAGGCCGCGGAGTTCACGGAGGTTCCTCGGTGGACTCATCTCCAGGATTGCTTTCGTTTTATCGAGGTCTATATAAATGCACCAGAAAGTAATGACGAAGCCTAAGAACTTTCCGCTGGACATGCCCAGAAAGGACTTGGTGGGATTCATCTTCAAATTGTGTGCTCGCATAAGATCAAACACCGTCATCAAATCATGTAAGTGATCATTTTTGGAGCGGCTTTTGACGTCGATGTCGTCAACGTAACACTCTACCGTCTTGCGCAAATGATCTCTGAAATTGACGCGCATAGCATGTTGATATGTAGCACCGACGTTCTTCAGGCCGACGGGTATGATCGTATAACAATACACGCCGATCGATGTTATAAACGACGTATGCTTCTCATCATCAGGAGACATTTTGATTTGATTGTATACTAAAAAGCCATCCATAAAGGACATACGCTCGAAGCCACATGTATTATCGATCATTATGTCGTTGATCGGAAGAGAGAATTCATCCTTAGGGCATGCCACATTTAGATTACGGAAGTCGATGCAAATTTGGATCTTTCCGTTCTCCTTAATGACTGGTACTATATTGGCTACCCAGTCTAGGTGCTGCTCTTCACGGATGAAATCGCTTGATATAAGCTTGTTTACTTCTGCTTCAATGGAGTTCATGATGTCTGGACGAAACTACCGCTGCTGTTGTTTGACTGGTTTTGCGTCCGGATAAATGTTGAGCTTATGAAGTACGATCTCGGGATTTAACCCTGACATGTCTTTATAGCTCCAGGCAAAGATGTCGATGTATTCTCTATTGAGTTGCAATAATGATTCCCGTTCGCCGTTTGTCAGGCTTTTACTGATGAAGATTGGCTTTAAAGATGATTCATCACCGAGGTCAACTTGCATGACCTCGTCTTCAGTGGAAGGGTCTCGCAGTTCAAAGCGCTTCTCCCATTGTGCATCTAGTTGTTAGACCCATGGCTCCAACTCAAGCGGTTCGAGTAGGTCTTCGTCTTTCTCTTCAATATCAGCGGATGTCATATTGACAATAATTTCTGTCTGACTATATCTACAATGCTGCTATCAGAGTCGTAAGTGGGTGAATCGAACGAATGAGAGTGCCACTGGCATTCTTTATCGGAACCCTCGGGCGTTGTTGCTGGTATAACATACCCGAGGCCATGTCTGAGTTAATGATAATGGTCCTGAGGTTTTTCAGCCGGTGCTGACAGCTGTAGAGGCAATCGTCGACCGTTGCCGTAATTTCGACTCGGGGTAGCCTCCATGTCGTATCCCTGCTTTTGCATGAAGTACTTGGCTTGAGGACTATACAGGTAGAGCGGTAATCTTCCAGCGTCGGGTCCGAGATCGAACTCTTATGGCATGAAAGATTGAGGACCTTCTTTTCGGCCAAAGAAGATCGTGTGATCCCATCCTCTCTCTGTCTGGGACAAGGAAGTAAGTGCCTTTAATAGGAGCAAGTGTTATGTTTATGGTATGGACGGTTGTCACCTGTATACAGGTTAATGTCTAGACAGTCTCGTGCAACATATATTAGATTAAGCTTATCATACTCAGAATAGTCTAACGGCAGTCTTCTTATGATGAAATAAAGAATTTTGTCCACCGGGATTACATCATCAGGAGAGGGGCTATCCACCTGTGCAACCAAGTACTTGGCGAGTTCTATGTCCTCTTCGGCTACCCGTGCGAGCTCAGGGGTCGAGATGCTGTCTTAGGCAACTTAACCATCAAGGGTTCAGCTTAGGTATTGGCTTGTCTGAGGGTGTCGGATCGACACTTGGTTGCCGGCTCTTCTTAGGAAGACGGATGACAATTGGCTCGGCAAGAGATTTGGTGTCTTTAGTTTGCCTTTGAGTGGATTTTGGCAACCGGATTACCATCGGCATCACAGAGGGCCTCGCATCTTCCTGTTTCCTTTGATTGGGTTTCGGCAGTCGGATTACCATCGGCCCTATGACGAGTTTTAGCTCTTGACTGGATCTCGAGAGCCGGATGACCATTAGTTTCAACTGTGCAGGTGAGGCAGGGGAACCGGGCACCTCTTTGTACTAGGTTACGACGAGGGGTAACTTTGTCTGGTATACGGGCCTGGAGATGAATTTTTAAGGGTTCATCTGGCCCTATGATGGCCTCCAATTCTTCAGTTATGTGTTTCTTGGATTCGTCATATAGATAAGCCTCCGAAGAGTAATAAGATTTAACCCCTTTGAAGGGATCGATGTCGACGAATTCAGTTTTCACGAAGCCATGCTTACTGACATACTTAAAGCACTGGTGAACAGTGGATGGCACGATCATATAGTCATGTATCCATGGACGTCCCAGGAGGATATTGTAAGACGTGTCTGCATCTATGACGTAGCAGGTAACTTCCGTCTTCAGGTCACCAATCTGACATTTCAATCGAATCTTCCCTAAGGGATAGCTCCTTCCCGAGTTGAAACCGCTAATGGCAGTGTTGGTCGCCGCTAGCCGTGCATAGGGATGCCCAGAAGTTGGAGCAAGCTTTTCTGGATGATGCTTATTGACGAGCCGGGGTCGATATGCATCCGATTACCTTGATGTTGCCTATGTATCCAGTGTAGTACAAGAGGCGATCATGCAAGTTGGACTTGATCAACATGTCAAGTGGATTAAATATGATGTTGGGCATTGCATCTGTGCCATTGCTGCCCTGTAGATCTGCTGACGGGTCTTCCCCTGGAGGCTTGACCTAGGCTAAGTAGGCGTCAGCATTTTGGAGTGCTTCGCTCAATAGGACACGAAGATCCTTGGAGAGCCTTAGGAGCTCGTATAACAATAATTTTGCTGGCGTATTAGCCAATTGTGCTAATATGTCAAAGTTGTAAGGTCTTTCCAGCCCCTGAGGTGCGTCGTTAAGAAGTGGCCTGTCGAAGCGGGTTTCCTTTGGCTTGGACTTATCCTCCGGTGGAGGTTTAGACGGCCTTGGAACATCAGAGGCAGACAGCATTGCCGGCTGAGGATCTTCGACTGAATTGCCCAGTGACTTGTGCCCAGACCGGGTAACAACGGCTGCCGCTTCCTCAACTTCAGCTAAAATTGTATGGCAGGATCTAGACTTCCTGCCCTTCTTCTCGTTGGTAGGAGATGACATCGCCTGGATAACTTCGGGCACTAAGTCTGGATGGACCCACATGATCTCTCTTCGTGAAGTGGTGAGAGGTACCAGTCCAGATGTCTGGTTCCGGACGGATGGAAGATTGGTAACCTCCATCGTTGCCAGAGGGACAAGTGTTACCCCGTCTGGAGTGCTTGTTGGTGGAAAGTCGCCAAATTGAATTGACACCATGTTCTCCGCCACGGTAACCTCTTTAACGTCTATCAACAGAGCTTTGGAGTCGATAAGACTCTGAATGTACCGCTTTAATTGGAAGCAGTCATGAGTGGAATGATGGACATAGCGATAGAAATGATAATATTTGGGTCCTTCGTTTCTACTGCTCGGGGCTCGCGCATTGGTGGAGGGAGTTGGATCCTACCCCCTTGCAAGAGCATATTGAAGATAGGTTTGACATGACAATCTTCAAATAAGTAATTCACCTTGGGCCATTGACCTTCCACCTATTTTTGTTCAGGCTTATTGGTCGAATCGATGACCATGGCCTGTTTGTCTTTATTGTCCCGGTTGGAGGTGCCGCCACTATTGTGTTGTTAGAGGTAGAACTAGGACGTTTGCCCTTATCCTCTCCATCTAGGATGTGTAATCCCAGCTGGCGAGCCTTCTCCAACTTTGCTTTGCATTGGTAGCACATGATGAAGGTCGTCCAATCCCTGAACTAATCGTCGCCCATCTAGAGACTAATTGCGGGGAGCAACTTCTTCTGGCAGATTTCAATCAAGGAGCTCTCGGGATTGCCTTGGGGCAATCTCATTGCGGTTTGGCGAAACCGCTCGATATAGTTCCTTGTTAGCTCCCTCTCTCCCTGAACGACGTCATAAGAGACGATATTGTCATCATGTCCCACTTCGTAGAATCTCTCAGGAACATGTGCTTGAAGCCGTCAAAAGAATTGATGCAATTGTCGGGAAGGTTGCGGTACCAATCGAACACGATCCCCTCCAATGCTCCGATGAATAATCGTGTGAGGATGGCGTCATTATGCGGCAAGTGGTCGATTGTGACCTCAAAGTAAGTCATGTACCGACTAGCAGAGGTCTTTCCGTCATACGAATCGATATAAAACGGCTTGTATCATGGTGGAAAAGGCATCTCTCCATGCAACGGGATACGGCTGCCGTATTCCGAGGTCCTGAAAGGAGTCTCGGGCATTGAACATTGCTCGAAGCTCCTGGACTTCCCTCATTGCCTCCTTGGCTTCATCTGCATCTGAAGGAACGGATGCCCCTAAAGGATCACCCACAGGAGGGGCGGTCGTGTTGGAGTCCACGTTGACTGCGGGTCCCAAACTTGTTTGTCCGGGCGTCCTTACTGGTTAAGTTGGAAAATAGCTTTCATTTCGTCTACTTACTTGACCAAGGACAAGAGCATGGCTTCAAGTACTTCTAGTCATTATCGGTCAGTAGGTGCCTCATGATCATCGTCATCCATAAAGACTGTCCCTACATGGGTAGAGGTGGAAGGGACCGTAGCAGAGGTGCTCTCCGTATCGTATTCTCGTACAGAGAAATCGTCGAGGAATGTCGGAATGTCATCTTCCTCGGACTTGGAAGGGGTGCTACCCCTGTGAAGGAAGCCGCATCGTCTTGGCGAGGACGGTCGCCCTCAAAAAAGTTCAAGTTTCTTACATAATTCGGGAAATCTCTACCCCATGTGTATGTTCTTGGTACACCGGGTTGTTGCATATATTGAGGGGAGTGCTACCCCCAGCTTAATCTACTTCCAAGGAGGCCAAAGGTGCACCCCTAGATGCTGGGAGATTCTTTTTAGATCGAGTGCCTAAATAGACATCCCGTGTGGCTGTCGGCGGCAACCCTTCGGATGAGAGTTTCCTTGCAGTGCTGGCTGAGATTGCAGGACTGAAAGAGCCTGTCTTCCTTTCCCCCTTGTCGGGAGGAACCTTCCGAGTTGAATTATAGGAGGCGAAAGGAAATTCCTTGTCTTCCGAAATTTGCACCTATTTTTTGAGTTGTTATCGGACAGGTGATAGCTGCTGCAGTCGTTGGAAAAGGACTGTCGATCTTCAGGTGCTGCCGACTTGTCGCAGCAGCAGTTGATGATGACGGGTGCAATGATGTCCCGAGAGGGACTCATCGCATGCCAAGGTTGCCTCCTTGCGTTTGTGAGTGATCACCTCACGCAAGTCGATAGCAGGCTGACCAACCTTTACACCAAACTTGTGGATTCGAGTATCCCGAGCTCACAGGTGCGTAGGTATCATGTTTTCTCCTCGATCGAGGCTAGTAAAAGCAATTCCTCTCGATCGTTGGAGGTAGACTTTAAAGACCCACCCTGTCCGTTAGCCCTGGGGGACTGGACGCGGGTGGTTCTGTATAATTTTCCATCAGGAGCCCGTATAATAGTTAACGGTGCCCGCTGACGGTCAGTAGCTTGGACAGTTGACTGGACTTGTTGGGCCCGCACTGTCCTGGACTTCTTCAACTTAGCAACTGAAGGAGCATAGTAAGAAGAGTCCTGATTGGAATATTCTACATTCTCAATGGGCCGCATAGAGTGGGCCCGCATGAGAGACGGTCTAACACAGAGGTTCTGATAGGGCCGCATGAGACATCCTGTCTGAGGCCAGGATGAGCTGCCGTATGGGCAATCTTCCTGGCTAGAGTTGGCTACCGTATGGGCCATCATTTTACGGCCAGAGTTGGCTGTCGCATGGGCTATCTTCCTGCGGCCATAGTTAGTTGCCGCATGGGCCATCTTCCTGCGGTCAGAATTGGCAGCCGCATGGGTCGTCTGCCTGTGGCCAGAGTTGGCTGTCGCATGGACAGACTGTCCATTTCTCTTATGTGGCCTCTTCTTTGTCCGCATGGATTTCCCTTATGCTCCCAAAAAACTCAGCAACGTAGTATTTTCCTTTGCTGGACTTGGGGACAGTTGGGTCCTCTGCGGTCGGAAGCAAAGCCACAGGAGAGCTTCGATCACCGTCTTGCGCCGCAGAAGGAGCTTCTTCGAGAACTTGGTCAACAGTTTTGCATGCCGACGTCCTGCGAGTTTTTTTGGGTTGGCTCGCTTCTGTGACGGCTGGCGCTCCCTTCAGAGAGCATTTCTTCGAAGGCTTGTTGGTCAAAACGAACCACAAGAATTTACTGCGTAGAGCCGAGCTTGGACGCATTGGATTGCATCACCAGCTTCTCATCAGTGGAGAAGGACGTCCCTAGCAGAGTTGCCATCGTGTTTGCCATTAAATATCAAAGACGGTATTACAGAAACACTGAAATTAATTGTAAATTCGCTTGTACAAAGAAAAGCCAAGAAAGAAATCCTAGGAAACAATCTAAGTAAAATTGTTTAGTTTTTGATTCTGGGCGGTGACGGTGGAGGCTCGAAAAATTGTATCAACTCTGCCTTACTCCTTGGACTATCCGACCCAGTCTTTAGCTCTTGAAGAAATTGCCTTTTGAAGGTTGCCAGCCTTTTGCAGGGGTGTAGCACCCTGCTATTTATAGTGATAGGTGTTTTGAGCCGTATAGATGGCCCGTAGCCACGTGGCTAATAAGCACATGAAGAACCGCTCTTTGGCCGCTAGCTGGCGATTTGTTGGAATTTAGTTGCAGCAAATCTGGGTGGTTGAGACTTGGTCAGCCTGCCACGTGTCCTATCGTAGGATAGGAATCATTTTGAGCCGTATGAGTCTCTCAATTTTCGGCCATGTTTGGTCGTATAAGACTCATGCGGCTTAAGTCGCAGCCTTCTTTAGTCTGCATATAGCTTAAGGACTTTTGAGCCGCATAGATGTATTTTGGGCCGCATAAAGCTTATGCAGCTTAGGTTACAGTCACTGTCATGACCCGCACCTGCTTTTTGGGATGCAAGTGCGTGAGCAAGCCAGCTATGTATCAAGCGGACTCCAGCCCGACTCGAGTACATATAAGCTGTCAAGATTATGGTATCATGGCTAATATGGTAATCTAAGTGTATCTCAATCCACAAGAATATATAAGACAATAATGAACAAGTATGGGTCGTGGTCTGCAGCCCACTAGCATATGTCCAATTAGACTCCAAGAATAATATGAGTCTATAAAGCTAAAATGATAAGTAGGATATATCATAAAAGCACGAGAAAGATAGTAAATCAATACACTAACAAAATAGCTGAATCATGCGATTGAAGTCAACTACCACATGCTCAGCTAACTAACTCCGTGAAATCAGCTACATGAAGAGATCATCAGTTCTCAAAGGACTAGCAAGATACATAAAACATGCCTACTAACATGACAGTAAATAACATGTATGGAGGATAAGAACACTGCAAGAAAAATATCTAAGGACGACGAGTCGTGGAAATGTAATACTAGACTTGGCTAACTATATCAAAAACTATCAAAAGTTCAAAATAAATCTTAGGCATATATTCTCATTGTGTTGGGCTTTATACTAATATATACATGCAATAATATTTATTTCATGAATAATCTAGAATGTTAAATGATATATTTTATTATTATAAATCTAATAACAATATAAATAACAACAATAATGATAACTAATAAGAAAATCTATAATAAGTGTACATACAAAATATGTAGTCTAAATATCCCAACATGCATAAGGGTAACTAGGAAGGTATTTATCCTATTTTTAACAATTATCACTTATATCAAATAATATGATGTCTTTACCATATATATAACAATTATTTATAAAATATATTTAGTAGAGCAATAAGACAAAATATGGCATACACATAAAATTTTATTGACACAGACGTCTTTGGTCGTTCTACAACAACATTACATGGGCCCGGGTTTGGTTCGGGTCAAGTCCAGACCAGTTTGGTACAAACGGGTCACTTAAACGCCAAATAATATTAAAAAGAATAATTAAACTATTTATAATGGTCATGTCACAACTTGGCCTGGTTTTCCTAGTTAGGACATCACTATGGCTCGGCCTTCCCTACCAGTGCTAATATACTAGTCAAAGAACGCTACTGCACTATCCGTGCCATGATTTCTAGTCACCTTCTACTCAAATTCCTAACCATGACTAAAATCATCTACCATAATAGTTAACTAATTAATTATTATAAAATCTAAAAACCACCATTTAAATCAAATAAGTAGTAAAAAATATTTAAAATTTTCGGAAGAGAGTTACAAATCTACCCACCTTAAAAATAATTTCTTCCTCGAAATTCTAATCCATAACTATTCCTTAAAATTCAAAGTCTACTATTACCTTAATTTCTCAAATTTAATTTTTCAAAAATATTTTATAACCTTCTCTAGTCATTTTATAACTTCGAATACTTGAGGACTTCTACCCACCTTTGATCACACTACTCAAAACACGGTCACTAAAATTTTATAATCTTCTAGCTAGTTGCAAACTATTCTACCAACAGAAATCTAGGGCATATGACATCTATAATCTCTCATATAAACAACCAATATTCAATAATCAAGCAATATTATACTATAATTTAAGAATTTTTGATGAATTCTAGACAGCACAATCATTCGTCTCCCGGAATAGGAAGGGACGAGAATCAGGGTACGAGAGGGCAAGGAAGAATAATCGAGAATGATACGAGGTTTCAAAGACGGTAGAAAAATTTCAAAGAGAATTTTCAAGGCATAGTGGATTGAGATTTCTAAGGGTTCAGTCAAATTTGCAGGCTCGTATCAGTACAGTTACGTAACCGATACGATATGCTCTGACCTGTATGGGCCACCACAAAACTTATCACGACCCGTACCCGTTTTTGGGGATGCAAGTGCGTGAACAAGCCAGCTACGTATCAAGTGGACTCCAGTCCAACTCGAGTACGTATAAGTTGTCAAGATCATGGTATCATGGCTAATATGGTAATCTACAGTGTATCTCAATCCACAAGAATATATAGACAAGAATAAACAAGTGGGTCGTGGTCTGCAGCCCACTAGCATATATGTCCGATTAGACTCTAAGAATAATATGAGTCTATAAAGCTAAGCTAAGCATGATATCATAAAAGCACGAGAAAGATAGTAAATCAATAACACTAACAAAATACCTGAATCATGCGATTGAAGTCAACTACTACATGCTCAGCTAACTAACTCCGTGCAATCAGCTACCTGAAGAGATCATCAGGTCCTCAGAGGACTAACAAGATACAAAAACATGCCTACTATAACAGTAAATAACATGTATGGAGGATAAAAACACTGTAAGAAGAACATCTAAGGACGACGAGTCATGTGGAAATGTAATACTAGACTTGGCTAACTAGCAATCAGAACTCCTATAGCTTGTAGTACAATGCAAGATACTCCCAATCTATAGTATTTTAATTGACGTACAAAGCAGGATACTCTCAGTTTAGATTAGCCAATTCTAGTATCGATCTCCTCTCCTAAAGGATACAAGGTCAAGCAAACTCCTATAAATCGTAGTACAATGCAAGATACCCCAATTCATAGTGTCGCAAATCAAGTCAATCAATCATTCAATATGCTATAGGTCGTAGTACAATGTAAGATACTCACAATCTATAGTATATCTCAACTGTAGTACAATGTAAGATACTCCCAGTCAAGAATGGTCAAGTCAAGAACAAGATATAGAAAAACAACTCAATCACAAGACAAGGTAACACGAAAAAACCAATAATCAAGCAATGTCGAATATCCTATACGTGCACGTAAATCTAGAAACAAGTAAAACATTCGATGACAAACCAATTACAATATGGGAAACAAGTAACCATATAAAAGAAGTACAATAGAAAGAAAATATAAATACTGCATATATTCGGCAAGGTATACTTGCCTGAGGGTTGCACGGAGAACCAAAAATATCGCCAATCAACAAGTCAGAAAGTCCAAGTCTCACAACTGCCTTCAGAAGCTATAATAGATATTACCAACGTTTCCAAATTAGTCAAATTAGATAGGTTAGCTGTCCTTAAGTCCAATTCTGGACACAGGGGCAAAACGGCAATTTCGGGTCAAAACGGTGTCCGTCGTTGGACCCGCTTTGTACCGAAAAGTGTGCCAGAGTCAATGATCTCTAAAGTTGTCAAAATATGTCTACAAATTTGTTTTGATGATACGAACCCAGCCGTATGTCCAAAGTTGGATTCCGACAGGACGTGCACAAAATTGCCCGTTGAATCGGATCGTGTGGCCCGCAAAATGGCGATCCGATCAACTGTCTCAGAATCGGACCAAACTAGACATACATGAGCATGAGATACGGTCTTGTTGGTGGAAGTTTCGTCTCGATTTGACGAACGTGCACAAAGTAATTGGGGATTTTTGCAAAGGGATCGATACGGTGAATTTTGACTGATACGTATCAAATTCGTCGCGCACACGCAACCAATTTGATTTCCGCCAATGCCCACGCGTCCAGAAGCCGATATGCACCTTTCGATGCTTCCGATTCGCTACCACGTCACCCATATTGGCGGAACGCACGTCGTATCGAGGGTTTTTATCAAAATTCACTATTTGAAAACAAGTTTTTCTCGATTTTTAGGAACATATTTCTCTGTATATAATTAATGAAATTCAAAACTACGAAATAGGTTCTAAAGCCCTATTTGCTGTCTAATAAGGTGTTCAATTAGTTTTTCTGAAATACTAACAGGTTGATTGGATTCATTCTTCAAATGTGGGATATTGGATTGTTTATTATCTATTTATGACTAGGTTTTTCACCAACTTTGGTTCGATTTCTCATCTAATACAGACGACTCCAACTTGATTTAATCGATATAGGTCAGAGTTGGTTATGTTGTGAGCATACCAGAAGAAACAAATCATAAAAGGTCGAGTATGCGTCGAGAACGCACGACCTGAAGTTGGGCATTTGGCGGTGGTTGCTGCCCGCGGTTCCGCTGTCTCTGTGTCGAGGCTATTGCTCGCTTTGCCAGGCGGCCGACGGTGCGTATGGCGGCACGAGGTCGTCGAGGTGGTCGTCCAATGATCTGGGTGCTAGGGTTTAGGAGAATCCCCTTCCTCTCTCGATTGATCTCTCTTTCTATCTCTCGATTATATAAGTGCCATGTTGTGCAATAGAGTCGGGAGGTTGGTCGGGCTAAAGGCTTGGGCTGGGCTTGCTATTGCTGCTTTGTTTCAATCTCTTTTCCTTTCTTTTCTATTTCTATTAATAGCCTTTTATCTACACACACACACACACACACAGATATATATACATATATATATATATATATATATATATATATTATATATATATATATAATAATATATATAATATATATATACTGATAATATATATATATATATATATATAATATATATATATATATATATATATATATATATTATATTATAATATAATATATATATATATATATAATATATATACGTATATTATATACGTATATTTCCTATATGTATAAATACTCCAAAAGTCCAAAATAAGTCTTAGGGATATATTCTCATAGTGTTAGGCTTTATACTAATATATATACATGCAATAATTTTATTTCATGAATAATCTAGAATATTAAATGATATTTTTATTATTATAAATCTAATAACAATATAAATAACAACAATAATGATAACTAATAAGGAAAATCTATAATAAGTGTACATACAAAATATGTAGTCTAAATATTCCAACATGCATAAGGGTAACTAGGAAGGTATTTATCCTATTTTTAACAATTATCACTTATATCAAATAATATTGATGTCTTTACCATATATAATAAATTTTAAAAATATTTAGTAGAGAAATAAGACAAAATATGGCATACACACATAAAATTTTATTGACACAGACGTCTTTGGCTGCTCTACAAGATTACAGGGCCCAGGTTTGGTTCGGGTCAAGTCCGGACCAGTTTGGTACAACCGGGTCATTTAAACGCCAAATAATATAATAAATAATAATTAAACAATTTATAATGTTCATGTCACAACTTGGCCTAGTTTTCCTAGTTAGGACATCTTATGGCTTGACCTTCCCTACTAGGACTAATACACTAGTCAAAGAACGCTATTGCACTATCTGTGCCATAATTTCTAGCCACCTTGTACTCAAATTCCTAACCATGACTAAAATTATCTTCCATAATAATTGACTAATTAATTATTTATAAAATCTAAAAACCACCATTTAAATCAAATAAGTAGTAAAAAAATATTTCAAAATTTTTTGGGAAGAGGAGTTACAGTCACCCTTGGTCGTCTGACTTTAGGGCCACATACGTTTGAGCCGTATAAGGTTCATGCGGCTTGGGTAGCAATCCTTATGGCCGCATGACATTTTATCTGATTACGTCTTATCTTTTGTCAGAGTGTTAGAGCTGTCATTTTTGTCAGTTTTGACATAATTTGTCAGCTTTATCAGACGACTGATCAACTTGGCCACATATCTTTCTTCTGCGGCTCGAATCAGTCTGGTTGTCGATGGGCCGCATAGGGTGGTGAATTTGTCATACGGCTCTCCTTTATGCGTACCAGTTTGGCCCAAAGTACTTATGCGACAAATTGTGACTCGAAAACCCCATATTTTCCATGCTTCTACAATTTTAAACTAGTTTTTGATAACGAAAATAATCATAAACTATCTTTCTCTAAATTTTGATGAACATTACAATTAAACACGAAATAAAATAAAGTAATAATAATAAAATAATTTGAAAATTCGAGAAGAGGGTTTACATGCCCGGGCATATGGGACGTTTGTGAAAGTCGTAAAACCACGCGATTGAGGTTTCTAAGTTTATGAATAACGTAGACTCGAAGTCATCCTCATCGGATGGTGGAGGTAGGCTAAATAGACTTTCAATAGACTTGTATGATGGGCTTGATGTAGAAGCACCATCTCCTCTTTTCTTTTTCTTGGAACATCTAGGAGCCATAAAAAATTGACAAGAAAAGAGTAGAAATTACAAAAAAATGAGCGTAGAGTGAAGAGACGTGCCAAAATCCTTAGATCCAAAGTACTGGGCCTAACACCAATATATTGGGAGAAACAATTGAGCTAGGTTTAGGGTTTTTCGATTTTGGGTGGCTTTGTTCGGGAAGAAGAAGAAGATGGAAGTGGGTTTAATAAAAAGTGAGCCAACAGCTGATAGGTCGGTTCTGTCGGCGGATAACCGAACTTGGCCAGAGTTCGGTCCGAGTTCGTAGGCTTGTATTTTGAAAACGGTTTTTGATTTATGAATAGAAATTGTATTAGAACTAATATTCATTTATTTAAATATATTTTTATTACTTTGGGTTAGCTGTAGGGGCCGGATCCCAGCTAGCGTAGTTCGAAACTAGTACACTGCATCGCATCAGGCTATTTATACCTGTATGACAGAAGGGCCCTCTCAGCTTGTACCTAAAATAATTCTAATATATTCTAAACAATTTCCTAAACACAAAGCATTATGTTTCCAAAAATTCAAGAATACCTAACTCGCGACGAATAAAGTTGAATCGGTCTTCAGCTAATGATTTTGTGAAAATATCTGCTAACTGATGATCTGTGTCAATAAATTCTAAACAAATATTTCGTGTTGTTGGTGATCACATAAGAAGTGATGTCGTATTTTGATATGTTTAGCGTGTGAGTGACATACATGGTTCTTTGTCAAATTTATTGTGCTAGTGTTGTCATAATAAATGGGAATATTTGTGTACTGCAGATTGTAGTTTTCTAAAGTTTGCTATATCCACAAAATTTATGCACAACAACGGCCTGCAGCGATATACTCGGCTTCAGTCGTGGATAATGTAATATAATTTATTTTTTGCTAAACCAAGAGACTATAGCTTTACCTAGAAAATGACATGTACCGCTGGTACTTTTATGGTTTACTTTGCATCACAATATCAGCATCAAATACCCAATTCGGTCAAATGATGTCATTTTTGGATACCATAAGCCGACAGTAGAAGTTAAGGTATTGAAAGATACACTTAACTGCACATAAGTGTGATTCCTTAGGTTTAGCTTGATATCTAGCACATATACAAATGCTAAACATAATATGAGGCCGACTAGCAGTTAAATATAAAAACTACCAATCATACCTCAATAATTATGCCGGTTGATTGTTTCCACTTCATCAATATCAAGCTTGGTTGATGTAGCCATAGGAGTCCCGATAGGCTTTGCGTTGTCGAAGACAAACTTCTTCAGCAAGTCCTTCGTGTACTTGGCTTGATTAATGAAGGTTCCCTGAGTGCTTTGTTGATTTGTAGTCCGAGAAAGTAGTTCATCTCTCCCATCATACTCATTTCAAACTCACTTTGCATACACTTAGCAAATTCTTGACATAATATTCATTAGTAGAATCGAATATAATATTCTGCATATATTTATACTAACAGAAGGTCACATTTGAAGACTTGATAAATAAAGTCGTATCAACTGTAACGCCCCAGTCCAAATACTTGGGACTAAGGAGTGAATATGCCAGCTGTATACATACGAAGTATATTCCAATATACAGAAACCTCGTATGTATATATAAGTTGTAAAATACAGTAAACCAAGTCAACTAAATCTCATCCACCAAATAAGAGAAATAATAAATCAACTATGATTTTTTTTATTTATACAGTGTGGGCGGAGACAAATTCACTACCAACCATTTGAATGAGAAAAAGAATACACGGGAGAAAATGCAAAGGAAAGGTTGCAAGTCGACCCAAGGGCAATCCTCTGCGAAGGAATAGAGAAGATCACGGCCTGGCTAGAACACGTACAAATATCACAGAAGCGCACACGGAGAGATCACCAGGTCCTCAGAGGGACGTAACAAGATACGAAAGAAATGCCGTAATAAACTGAATATATAATACGTCATAAGCCATAAGTAAAGTAAAATAGTCCCAATCGTAACAAGGTTCATATCTCATCATCAAAACAATGGACTACCCCTAAACAAAATAAGGACAAGGGGTAACACACTATTTTGCGATGCGACATTGTCCCTAGCTACTAATGGAACATGGGTGACATGACATTGACTAAGGTTATCCAACCATTCTACGTGTTCATGCAGTTAAGAACAAACCTTGAACGCATGGGCACTGGCTATAGGTACAGGAAACCAGGTATGGTTCCACCAGGATACCAGGGACCTCAAAGAATAACATTCATCGAATGTCAGAGGCCAGCAGGATCAGGAGTAGGAAAATCCATACGTGGCCCATACATTAAGGAACTGTTCTCACCCGATGCCTAGTAGGGTCACATCTATGACTAACCTTTACTAATTGCCAAGTCTCATAACTTGCCTCTATTAGCAGCTAGACTTAACGCATGCCACAAGTGATCAGCCAGCACGCAAGTACCTCTATATGCTACTCATCTCACACATATCTTGTGGTACAACTGTGTTAAGGTTATGATATATACTACAGCTGGTAGTCCCTTAACTCTAGGTCCATATACAATCAAAGAGAATTAAATAAAGCAAAACTAATATCACTGAACATGTAAGAATCAGGAACTGTAATAATGGTACAGCTAGAAGAACTGAAATAAATAAACAGTAATATGCAAATAATGAAGAAAATACATACTAAAATAAGCAATAAATTGGCAAGGATCTGTATGTGGTTGTGTGCAAAAGCACAGGATCCAATGCCAAACTAACAAATCGATGAAGCAAGAAAGCCAAAATCTACGAACGGCTATGGATGCTGAAATAAACATCAAGAACATTCCCGATGTAAAGATATATCTAGAAAATGCCTGTCCAAAAGTCCAATTCTGGAACAGAGGCAAAATCATAATTTCGGATCAAAACGATGTCCGCCATTGGACCCGTTTGTACCGAAATGTGTGCCAATATCTATGGTCTCTAAAGTCATTAAACTACATGTCTGCGGGTCCGGTTTGATGAGACAAACCCAACAGTATATCCAAAGTTGGATTCTGGCGGGCCGTGTACAATTTTGTCCGTTGGAGCGGGCCGCGGGCATGCCAAATCAGCGTTCCAGTCGACCTTCTCAGAATTGGACCAAACTTGGCATACAGGACCAGAAAAATGATTCGGTCTGCTGGCGTATGTTTTGTCTCGATTTGACGAACATACACAAAGTAATTAAAGAATTTACAAAGAGGCCAATACGGTAAATTTGACGGATCGTATCAAATTCGCGCGCACACGTAACCAATTTGAATTCCGTCAAAGCCCACATGTCCGCGAAGTCGATATGCACCTTTCAATTCTTTCGGTTTGTGACCACGTCGCCGGGATTGTCGGGACGTACTCCGTATCGGGGTTCTTTTATGTTTTGAAATAGATTTTTTGCCAAATTTAAACGAGTTTAAACAGATTATAGGAATCTAGAAATAAAACTAAAAATAGAGTTTGATCATGTATAGGTTGTCTAAAAGTCTATTAGGTATATTTCTAAAATCATAAATCATGGTCGGGGTCGTGGGACAGTTATAAACCCAGAAAATTGAGGGTTTTTCTCGATTTTGGAAAGCGATTCTTGTCACGCATAAAGCAAAATAAAATAATATAATTGAAGTAGGTTGTACTTGGTTGGGTTAGGTTCATACCTAAGAAAATGGTTCGTGAAATAAGGGAAGGAGGAGGGAGAAAACATCCTGGCCTAAAATCATGTTCTGCTGCTATTGCTTATGACCATGGCCTCTGCCATCGTTGGCGCCGACGATGCTGCGGCGGCCTACCGGTGGTCTGCCGACGCGGGGAGGGTGGCGCGCGCAAGCACGTGCTAGGGATTGCTGGCGATAGGTGCGGCTCTTA